>LS925916.1:0-138882 GCA_900490955.1 Micoletzkya japonica
AGTGCCAGTCTCTGCAGCATGCGGCTCCTCCTTGGGTGCATCGCTGACGCCAGAGTGGTAGACGCTGACGTGCTGAGTGAGGGGCTCTCCGTCCAGTTCCGAGTCCTTGTTGGTCTGATCGAGGGGTCCTTCGTAGGCTTCGGAAGTAGGGTAGTCGGCATGCTTGTCCTTCGGCTTGAAGAGGCTTCCCAGCTTGTCGTTGAGCATTGCCATTCGATCTTTCAACTTGGATGTATCAGGGCCCCTTCCATAGTCGTCGCTAGTTCCCGCATGGTAGACTGAGGCGAAGGGATATATCGGTTCTATTGGAAGTTGTGCATCCTTTCTCATTCCTCCTTCGTTGTCGTAGTTTCCCGTTATATCGAGGTCGTCCGGCGACTTCAACCGCTCCTTGTCCTTTTCGCTGTAGCCGCTGTCATAGATGCTCTTCAACATGTCGTAGGATGACGAATCAGCAATGATCGTGTGCTGGGAGTCCTTCTTCTCGTCGTCGCTGGTCCCTGGATGGTAGACGCTCACGTACTCTCCGATGGGCGTATCTCCCAGCTCCGAAGATCGGGCAGTCGAAGGAAGTTGGCCGTCGTCGGCATAAAGAGATCGATGTTCGGGTGGGGTAGACACTGACGACGACACTTGAGTTCCGTCGGGGTAATCCAGAAACTCGGGAGACGAGTCCTCCGTCCGCGATACTATTTCGAGATCGACGTTGAGGGATGCGTGGGCTGGTGTGGAGAGTATTGGAGAAGTGTCCCGTCGGGCAGTGACTACGTAGAGGGGTGATGAAGGAGGGTGAAGGGGGGATGAAGGGACGGAAGAGATGAGTGGAATGTCGACTGTGAGTGTTCTGTCGTCGGGAGTGGCCGAGTGCGACTCCGGGCGATCGAGTAACTCGAATTCATCGGATGACGAACACGAACTGTCTGTCACCTGCAATAGGGAAATGTTATGCAATTATGCGATGACAAGTCTTTTCTTAAACGGTTTTCTGGTGCGAATTGATCAGCTATACGATTCACCTCGACAACTTGGTAGGTTGTAGTTGTCGTCGTTATGACCGTAGTTGTTTGTCGCGAATCAGGCGCGACGAAAATCCCGTTGTAGAGAGGCACACCTAAAAATGGCTTGTGTGTAGAAAATATATCAAACTTGAACTATTAGAACACGAGGGAACGTTATATTGAATAAGCGTACGCTTTGACGAATGCGTGCTAACCAACAAAACCCAAATCGGCAATGCAGTTACGACCAGAACGGAATATTTTGGGCTTCGTTGTTGCACGCTCTCTCTTGATTTTCTTTTTTGTTCGACTATGTTTTGCACGCATTAAGAGGTTAACTACCAAAACACCTAGCCTGACAAACGTTACTTAATATTCCGTTCCGAACATTTCGAAGTGTGCAGGGTTTTCGCCAATTCGTCATAACATCCTGACATACATGGATTGTCATTCAATAATATGTAGATATTGAAAATTGAATTCCAAGCTTGGCATCTCTCTAAAGATGTGGAAGAGTGACTGACCACTCGCCGTAATGCCGCCAATGACGGGAGTGGGGACAGCGGAGAAGGTCGTGGTAGTGGAGGAGACGGACTGAGCTGCGTTCGTCGTTGAAGCACCCGCCGCCAGGTGCGACAACAACGCCGCCTCGTCGCCTACAACCATTTTTCTTACGCTCGGAAAACGCCTACATCCTTTCTGATTTACCGCGCGTAAGAAACTATGTTGATTTTTTACCCATACTCCTTTATTTTTTCTTGTTATCTGGGAGCTGCACAAAAAAGCTTCGATCGTAGCTTTAGAAATCGAAAAAAGTACATTATCAGGGGTTACTAAATAAATGAATCACCTCTTCTCGACAATTCCGACACAGGAACGGGCATCTGAACGATGTGGACTCGTTCAGTGGTTGTCACTGTTCGTTGGTGGTATGGAGTAGGAGAGGATGGCTCGCCGCCTGAACCCCATTACACAATCAGCGAGGCCATTTTAGCAACCTTGTTTTGTTATTATTAATTTTTTCTTTATATCTCTCAAATTTGAAGCAAGACATTATTCTTGGGAATTTTAAGGAATCGACCACATAGTGAAAATAATGTGAGCGGCTCCGTGTGAACAACTGTCTACCATGTGCTCTCAATAACTTGAAAACAGTGTTCTCTCTAACATCAGCTGTTTGTCACATTACAGGTGATAATAATGTCATATAAGAATCTATTAGCGGACACAATCCTAAAATGATGAAATTTTTTCTTACTAATTTAATTTCGTGAAACATGTTTTTTTCTGAAAAGAAATGAACACATATCTAATGTCTGTCATTTTTTTCTCGAAACGATATTGTGACTACACTCTTTGGGTTTCTGTAATTGGTAATTGTTAACATACCCGATGCCGTCCTATCGCCTCCAATAGGAGAGAGCTCAGTCCGTTCCCTCCGCGTAACGGACCACACGGGACCCCCGAAGGGATTCCCCTCGAGTCCCGAGGCGGAAGGGGTCTGCCCATCTCCTTCAACAACAGAATATAGGAGACTAATTTCAATAAAAAGTAACGGATGCTGCAGATTTTATATACCCATTATATGTATATACTTTTATTCACCATCAGAATTGAAAGTTCTTCTTCTCTATAAAAAGGTTTCATATTATGTAAACAAATGTTCACATGACGGACAATAAAGGTTTATTAATGATTAAGTAGATTACCTCCTCTCGTATGACTCCTAGAGGGTCGTTCGGGATGGTCGGCCATAACGGCCTGCAACAAAATTTTATTATATAAAATAAAGACGCGCCATGTGAAAACGAAATTTTAGAGCAAGAGTACAATCGAATTACGCAAATGACGAAGCGGTCACCTAAGGCGAGGGACAAGTTAGCGGAAACGGCAGCTCTTCAACGGAAGTGATCGATAGTGATGGTGACAAGGGGAGAAGAATGAGCAGGAGGTAGAGTAGGTAGACGAGAGTAAGAGGGAAAGGGACGAGAACTCGGTAGAACAGACGACACATTCCAAGACAAGACAGGGGATAAAAACAGCCATCGTGACTAATACTATCGCAACATCTACTTTGCGAAGTTCTCTGAATTGACTCATTTCTCATATGGATTAATGATCTTAACCAAGTATACCGCAACTACGTAACAAAAAGAGCATGGTATTAGAAAAAGAAGCATAGGCCTTATCAAAAATGCGAAGTGAGAAAAAACTATAGACTAAAAGTTATGCCGCGATAACAAGAGACGGTCAGCTGTCATTTTGAGAGGAATTATGCAGAACGAGTATCACATGAAGTGATCACGAGAGGACGACGAAACGGTAAGGAGGGAAAGAAAGAGTTGCATGACTCAGCGAGACAAAGAGGAACGAGGAAGAGATCTGACCACTCGTCAGCTGCGTAAACACGCAATGAGCTGGAGATGGCATAGCGACGTGGTGAGAAGGGTCCAGCTCTCGGACTGGCGAATTGCAAGCATCGCTTCTTCTGCTTTACTTCGTTCTTCTTCTCAAAGTTCGAGGAACGCAAAAGTATTGGAAAGAGTAGCGGCATATGTCGTGCAAGCCTCACAGCTGGTTGAAATGAGCCTCTCACAAAGTTTAAGAGATGCGTTTGAGCTGAAGAAACGCGAGTGAACGAGCAACTTTCGTCAATAATTTTGGTGTTTTAGTTGATCTGCATATAAAGATAAATAGAGGGGCTAAACGCAAGCGCAAGCGTTCTGAGTGAATGTGTAAACCATAAACGACGGTTATGCCAATAAGAATTCCAAAAATTTCAGCATAAAATTAACTGCGAAGGTTGGACAAAACAAGGAAATGAAAGGTTAAGGATCTACGCTACTCCAAATAACATCTTTGAGGTGGTAAAAGGAGGGTGAAACACGTTCTCGCCGTAGAAAACGAAGAATGTCAGCCAATTTCTTATCAAAACAAAGGTGTATTTCGCTGTTGTCAGGGAGGAGGATATTTGTGCAGTATGTCCGCAATGGACAGATAGAACGATGAAATCACTTAGTGGCTCGTAGGAATAGCATGATCAAGGGCAGACGGATGTGCAATGAGGGAAGGATTATGAATGGGAGAGTGAGGATCAATATCACGTAGTGATCTCTCCTCCCGTGTCTCCCTCCACACGGTCAGTTGTCCCCCTCTCTCTCTTCTACTCATCGCTTATCCTCCTCCCCTTCACCTCTCTTCCTACGCTCCCTCATTCTAGCCGCTTCCCCTAATCCGCTCTGCCCCTCTCGCACTCCATCGTCTTACAAAAATGAACAAGAGAGGTTCCTATTTTACTGCTAAACCTTATATCTTTCACACATGTAGGACGCAAACCGTTAGAGTCCTTGTTAAAGGAGCCGGCCCACGAGTATGGTTGCATTTGAATTCGCGCGCTACCCTGATATTTCAATTTAGGCCTTTCCGCTCATTTTTTCTGGTCGTTCTTTTTGTTAAAATGATCAGAACAATGTAAAAAATCGTTACGTCAATGAATCAGAGGTGTATCTCATCTAATTCAGCTAATATATTCGATTTTGTGAAAAGCGCGTTGCTCTTTGCACCTTCACTACTCCGCGGAGAGTGAATGAAATCGCATAAAACTCGAAATACCCGATCAGAATGATTAGATCTACTGAATGACGTAAAGAACCAATATGGTCAGAAACTCGTGGTCCGGCTCCTTTAATGTTTCACAAGAGTTGAAAAGAGATAAAAAACAGTTATGGATGAACTGCCTGACTCATCAGGTACAGAAAAAGGAGGTAAAATCGAGAACAATTGTGAGGCGCGTTGTCTGTTTATAGCTGTCGTAAGAAGGCAAGTTTACCACGCGTGGAAACGAGATGGGTTGAAGAAACAGACTAGAAGGAGAGCGATAGAAACGAGTGAGAGGAGAGTCGGAAGGAGTGAAAGAGCCAAGGAGGAAAGAGGGAGGGAGGGAAGGGAAGGGGAGAAAGTCCTCCCAAGTCCATTTCCGGTACGAACGCTTTAGCGCCCTCGTCTAAGGTTGGGGGGGGCTAGGAACGAACACTCGAGTCTCGTCTTGTCTCCTTCTCAAGCTAAAGATAGCCCTTCACAGCGTGTCTCTTACTCACATCCGCCACTATTCCCTCTTTCCCTCCTCATTTTCTAATCCTATCTTCGCTTCTCTTCTCTCCTCTCTCTTCTCTCGCTGATACTACGTCCGTCGATAGAAGCCAGTAGTCGAACGCTCACGTCGGACCGTAGGTGGAGAGTAAGAGAGAAGCAGAGAATCGAGAGAGCAGAGACGCAGAGAACGAACAGACCCAGGGCTTTTCCCATTTGGAGTCCTTCATTTGGAGGAGGGATGCGTGGGCATTATCTGTGGTTGGACACGTAGAGAAGACTCTTCTCCCTTGTGGCTCTAATGAAAGAATTGGAACGGGCAGTGGAATGGAGAGAACGAGGGGAAGGGGGAGAACGAGAGAGTTGTGCATGCCTGCTGCTGGTTACAGCGACAGAAGATGAGGAACAGAGGGGGCATACATAGAGACTGAAGGGAGACACGATGACAGACACACGGGACAGACAGACGGACTGACACACACAGCATACAACTTAGTTATAGCCGGAAGAAGAATGCAGCTCGTTGCTTTGTGTGTTTGCGTGATGGACTTGTATTACTGAGTAGAGGAGATAGTGAGACTGAGGCTATGAATGGAACCAGAGTAGAGAGCAATGAGAGAGACCAGAAGGAAGTGAGAAGCTACTCTCAAGCAAAGAGTAGAAGCGTGCTGAGTAAGAGATCCTAGGGAGCAAGAGATAGAGATGAAGAGAGTAAAGAGGGATGAAAGAGCGCTAAGCGATGGTAGAGACACGAACAGATTGAATGGATGAAGAGAGGGGGGAGAGCAATAGAGGGAGAGTTGCTATTGCGAGAACCCGGGTGAGGTGTTTTTGCGAGTGTCGAATCTCGAGTTGGCTAGAGTAGAGAGGTAACAGAATGGAGGGAGGGAAGGAGGGAGGGAAAAGAGAACAAGGAATGGAGTGAGGGAAGGGGAGGAACAGCGGGACAGAGGGAAAGACTGAGTTGTGGAGGGAAGATCAGGGGGAAGGGGGGAAGGATTGGACTACGTGAGAGAGAACCCAGGGTGAGGGAGGATAAAGCCCCCGAATGCCTGACACGCTACCCTCACAGCTGACGCGCCTCTTTTTGCGTGTGGTTGACAAGGAGGAAAAGGGAGGAGATGGTTATTCGAGAGAAGGAATACTTGAAGAGGAGAAGGGGCATGCATATTATACACATTATGAGAGGGAGAGCATCAGGGACAGGAAGGAGGAAGGAAAAGAAGCCACGGGCACTTCATCCCTTGTTGTGACTCGGTCCGTGGAGAGACAATGAAAGAGAGACAGCGACGGAATAGGCAGAAGAAGGGGATAAGGAGGAAACACCACGAGAATGACGACGACTGGATATACATGCATACACTCTGTAAGAAAGTCGCTGTTCGACCGTGAAATGGATTCCAGACGAGGCTGAATTGTTCGAGCCATCTACTAAGGAATTCACGGTGGGTAGCGGAGAAATTGAGCGGAGAACTTGACCTTGCCGGGATGAAATGAGAGAGAGGTAGAGGGAGAGAGTGGGCAAAACAGGAGAGACAGAGAAAGAGAGAGTTGGGAGGGAGGACGGGGAAGGGAGGGCGAAGAGGGACGGGGAGAGGGAAGGGAACGAGAGCAGCAAAGAGGAACAAAAGACAGTCCCGTCTGCAGTCAAACCACCCCTTCCGAGAGCGAACCCGAGAGTTGTTTGGACAACAAAAAAAGTTGAAAATGTTGGCCACTTGGGGAATGCGTCCTGGTTGACTGCATGCGATAGACGACTGTACAGACTGGCCTGTTTGAATTACAATAATGAGCGAAGAAGAGAACAAGAAGGAAACGCATCTATGAACTCACTCCACTGCAACATGTCAACTTGTGTCGACTGCTTAACTCGTCAACAGTATCGATACCGTCTAATGATCACCACGCTATTTCGAGCATTTTGCGGGTTTGCCCCGTGAAGAGAGGAACAGAAAGAGGAGAGGAGTGTCAAGCGCTGCAAAGGATTTAGGCTGAAGTGCACTGGCATGCAAACTAAACGGGCAAAAAAGACTGAGCTCTTCGGGTATCAAGAAGGGATGACATATTCCAGTCGGCATTATATCATCTCCCTTTAAACTATTCTCGATTGTGCAGTGAACGGGCGCACAAAAGTAGCAGTGAGAGTTGGCAACGAAGAACGGTCGCAACTCTTCCAAAGGAAAGGCAATCGGGGGAAAATGTTCTCGAAGGGTGCTACTTTGCAGCTTTTTGCGCGTCTTATTGACAACCTCTCTCGGAGAGAATGAAGTGTCGTTCGAAGAAGATCAGCCACTCCCGATTGCATGAGGAAACACGAAGTAGAAATAGATCGGAGAATGGAGAACGGCCAGAGAATGGTTCGTGAAAACTGGGGAAAGTAAAGATGAGCAGGAGGGAAAGATGAGAGGATACCGACTGATTCATAACTGACTGACTGCAACGACAACAACGCACGGAAGTCAAATTGATGTTTACCCACTCGGATTCTACTGGATCTCCTGTACACTATGTGCAACAACTTGGGATTGAGCTGGGAGGGGAAGAAAGACAATGAGGGAGAAAGTTAAAATGAGAGACTCGTGTACAATTAAACAATGCAAGTGGGAGTGAGAGTGGGGTTCGACAAATAACGTGTGCATGATAGTGTCGTTCATCCGAAGGATAAATAAGGGAGAGAGTGAAAGGAGAAAGGGAGAGGGAGAGGGTGAGGGAGAGCAGAGAGAGAGAGAGGAGAGGGAGATTACGCGAGAGCGATAGGTAGGAGCGGGGGAACCGGATAACCTCTTTGGGTATGCGTCGATCAATCTCAACTCTGCATTCGTTCACTTCCCCTTTCGGAACGAGACACACACGCTACTTGCGTAGTGTACAGAACGTCTCCTCGTCCACACTCCCGTACTCCCCTTCTTTCTCGCTCTCTCCTATCTGCCTCCCTCCCTCTCCCCCTTCCACCCCATCTCTGTCACCTACTCCGACTGATCCTCAGTGCAATCTCGTTTCTCTGCATCAGTCCCTACAGTCAATTGATCAAACAAAATCTGCCGCATGTTTTTTGCCACGCTTGAGCAGGGTTGGATCAAAGACCCACTCGAGCGAAGAATAAACAGAGGAGAGTGGGGATGTCGTGAGGTGCGAAGGCACGGAACTTCTCTTCCTCTGGAGATAACGTTATCCGGAAGAGGGGTGGGTCACAAGGGAGGGCTTAATAAGGGGAGAAGGAAATGTGATAGAATGAACGGAACAGCTCATAACGACCACCACTTTCCTCTCCGTTTTCCTTCTCATTTCATGCGTATTTCCTCCTCTCTCCGCCTCCTCTCCAGTCCGGGAAATGAGAGGAGTCCAAACAGAAGAGAGAGAAAAGGCCAATGAATGTAAGATTGAGTTGAGAGGGACGGAGGTGAACATTGACAAAGTTGGAGAGACTGAGAGGGGAGTGAGGGGGAGGTGAATGAGTTGAGAGAGGGAGGGAGAGGGAGAGGGAGCAAAGGGGTAAGCAGTAAAGAGTGATAGTACGTGTTCACGCCATGTGACTGCATTGACACGGTCAACAGTGAAGAGAGAAAGATAAAAAACAACGCCGATATTTTGAGTCGAAATAGACACAAGGGATTGCAAGATCAATGAACGAGTTATTCGATGAGGGAAAGGGAAAACGTAATGTTCTCATTGCAACTCCCTACTCATAGTCTTTCTCTCTCGCAACGGCTCAATCGAAGAAACGGACAGTTGCACAGTCGCTGAGGCAAGAGTTCGATTGCTTAGTTGAGAGCGGAATTGGGAGATGACGAGAGAGGGGAGGACACTGTGGTGGAGGGGAGAGAAACAGAGAAAGAGAGGGAGGGGAGAGAGGAGAGGGAAGAAGAGAGGGAAGGGAAAGAGAAGCACCGAGTGGCATGCGAAACCGGAAAAGACGAAATGGGATGGGACGGGTAACAACTTATTGAAACGATTGTAGATAAGCTGTGGGGGTAGAGAAAGTGAGGTAAATGACTAGGTTTCACTTTTCTCTTTCACTAGAATTCGATAGTCGCCCCGTGTACCTACTATCTAACGTACGTAGTAATTCTAAATCGGATTTGGAAGGTGCCCCTTAACTTCCTAACTTCCGCTAGAGTAGCGTGTGTTATACATAGCAACGAGCAGCCCCACCCAAATTGCTCCTTCTCGCGTATCGTGCTTTCTTCTGCGCTAGACTTTCTCGATCTCGCCGCTATCATCCAAAAGAAAAAAGATCGGTATTTGGAGAAGCAAAATGCTATAGCTTGTCAGAGGCTGAGACAGGTACGATGAGATAAGGATGGGGAGGGGAAGAGTACGGGAAGGCCTACGGCTATAGTCAGCTTGCATGACATTATGCGCCTCAAGCAAACATTGATCACATAAAGAAGATCATATGGCTATTACTTGGGAAAGGTCTTCGGACGCTGCTGACATCGTGATATACGATGATATAGCCTGCGTAATATATTCCATCTCCTGTGATCAGCCTAATGACAGATTAGATGGAATGTGTTAATGAGGAGCGAGACATCGATGCGCGTAGGTCATTGCAATGCAATAGGTGATAACGGAAACTGGACCAAGGGTGTGAATGATGAGGGGTGATCTCGCTAATACCCTCCGTCATACCCGACCCATTCAGTGCTGAGAGATTTACGAGACAGCGAAAAAGAGAGGGAGAGATGTAGCTCATTTGAAAGACTACCTATTTTCTCACACCTACGCAACGCTGTAAGGAACCTACTTTTGCCAGAGAGTTGTTGAAGAAAGGCGAAACATGCGTACAACAATATCAAGCAACAATCTTAAAACACAACAACATGATATGTATTTATTAACTATTTTGCAAAATATAAAAGAAAGAAGATGAAGACAAACATCATCAGTACGGTTGTTAATCTGCGTTCGTTGTGAAGTATGTGTTGTTTTCACGAGGCTCCAGTATTCTCCGAGGATTAGCGTGCAACCGTGCATCTAAGTTTGCCCAAGGTTGAAGGCAATCCTGAACTTTGAGGTGACAAATAAACAATCGTATTGGACGTACTGTGGGTGCACACCGGTGGGTCGATCGTTGCTGAGGATGGAATAGATGTGCTCACTAACAATGCCGGAGTATTCTATCCCGTGGATGTGTCCAAACCTATCAACAGAAACGATGCTTTCGCCAACATCAATGTCAACTGCGTAGACACTCTCGTCGTTACTCAACTTTGTATATGTCCTGTTCGCCCTTCACTATTTGTTCAGACCTTCTTTGCCCTTCTCAAGAAAGCAGCGGACAAGAAAGGCTCGGCCCAGGTCGTCAACATCTCATCGAGACTCGGGTCACTCTCCTGTGCTCGAGGATCAGTGCCTCCACGCCATTATACAGCCTACACTATGAGCAAGGTTCGACTGCTCTCGAGTCTATTCTATTATCAACTCGTTCAGGCTGGCATGAACATGCTAACAAGACAATTTCACATTGACTGGAAGCTACAATATAGACGTCGCTCCATCCCGGATGGACAGCAACAGATATGGGAGGAGCGAAGGCTGACATATCGGTAAAAGAGTACTTAATCAAAATACGATGTTCCTTTGTCTAGGTAGAGGAGTCAACGAGTAATCTAGCGAGTACAATAATCAAGTTGGACGAGAGCAACAATGGTTGCTTTTACAACTGGAAGTGAATAACTTGGTGGAAGGGACATGAACTAACGCGAGTACTACTGCTTCGTGGACAAACGCTACTCTCAGCTGCGCTTAACCTTCACCTTTCTCCCTCCCTTTCTTTATTCTCCCTCTTTCTCATTGGTCTTTGATGGGCAATGATAAGGCACTAGAAGCAAAGCGGTTCGATTCGCCTGTTAAGTCACATAAAGACATTTATCAGTCACGTAATAACAACAAATGATATAAAAACAAAAAAAACATTGTTTCGCTCTGTCCTCGTCGCGGGTGGTCGGCTTTCTTCATTCTCTTTCAATCAAGCGCACCCCTTTCAATCGCGGACAAGAAACGAATCGTTCCCCCTGAAGACTTGGTGCACGGGGGAACTAGAGCCAAACCAGGATTCAAGATCATGGACACCGCGGGCTGAGTGAGTATTTGACGAAGATTTGAAGGCCCAGTCCTCTCTTATCTATTAAGACTCCCTCCTTTGGACCCTAGACTGTTAGCCCAGATAAACGGTGCAAAACTGTAAGCTGATATAAAAAACGAATGGCATACACTTGAAGTGAACTTAACCAAGGATAAATCGCAATTGAAGAACATATGAACATGCTATGACAGAATAAGTGGACAGAAACAGCGGGATTTACAGAGAAGGGCAAGAAGATGATACGAGCCGTGTGGTATATTCGATAATTGACTACACACTATGCACACATCTTTTGGCCCTTGATATAGTCATCGAGAGACTTGAGTCGATGAACCGGTCGATACGAGAGGTTGGAGGCGACTTGCGTTGTGAAGAAGGTTGCAGCGAAGATTGCGATCCATCGGTTGGACTTGATGAGTCTAAAGAACGGTGAAGATAACAACTGTCTTATCTCGGTCGTTAAAAAGACCAACCTAGCAACGATTCTCGAGAAGCCAAAGCAGAGAGCGATACGGGCGATAAGACGGAACCGATACATTCTGAAATAAGACTGGTTGCTACGAATGGAACAGGTGTCCTACCTTCGAAGGTTTGCCTTAGCCTTGTCCTGGGTAGCCTTATCCTCAATGGCTTCCTTCATCATGTACTTCTTAACTCCCATCACGTAGTCGAAGAGATAGCTTGACCAGTTGACTTGGCGGACGTCGAAGTTGAATACCTGCAAAGCAACCCTTCCTCTACCTCCTTGTTTGAAAGTTTCTGCCTTATTAGGCTTCTCACACAGTCAGCGAAAAGCGGTACCTTCTTGTCCTCGGGATGCAGTACTTCCCACAACATCGGCAGTCCCTTGTTCTCGAAGTGCCATCCTCGAGTAGTGAAGTACTCGAGAGTGTGCACGAGGTCACGCACCTTCTGTCCCAGACGAGCGTACCTTCAAAGAGCGCCTTCGAGCACTGAAGATGTTCGCAAGCCTTACGTCGCCTTTTTCCCAACAAGCTGACATCCGATGTCGAGAGCCTTCGCAGGGATCTCGTGCTTGATACGGTGGTTCAGCTCGAACATCGACGCACTCTTGTGGAACCTGGCAGATGGAGCTCCGAAGGACTCGACCATCGGATTCTTATTGTACATCTGAACGGAGTGATGCGCTACTCATAATATACACAATTGCTAACCTCATCGAGGAAGGAGACCACAAAGTTCCATGTGAGAGGATTCAGCTGTCCGGATGTACAGTGGACGACGGGGATCTCGTGACCACTGCAATATACATGTGTTTCTTCCTTGTTCTCGTTTTGCTTACTTTAAGTTGAGTCGGTAGTTGCCAGCTGCGATCATCATGTTGGATACGATGTCCACGGGAATGAGGTCGGCCACGCTATTGACGTCACCGCACATGTTTGTGAGAACTCCCTTTCCCACCTCAAGTATCTTTCTTTAGAGAATCTACTAGTCATATCTTACAGCAACAAGGAGTCCGGTAGGTCCGTTGTAGTTATCTATCCATCCGGGAAGTTGGTCCCTCCACATGGCAGTGACGATGGAAGGACGGAAGACAATTACGGGAAGGCCAGCTGCATCCTCGATCAGTTGACTCTGTAGGATAAAATGAAATGAAAACGGGGGAATATTCCACCTCAGCGAGTGCCTTCGTGAGTGTGTACGTGTTCGGTCTCTCTCCGAGCAACTTCGGAGTGATCGCATCAATCATTGCATCGTCCATCCATTCGATTGTCTAAATTCCTGTCATTCAACACCCCTCCTTGACGTATTTTGTGCGCTCATTATTAGCTCCTCTTATCTACTACGGTATGGACGTCATTGAAGTTGGCAAGATAGAGGCATATGCAGGCTAGATTAGAGAACGTTCCAAGGTCCGACAGGGGAGACAACGAGTTATCAAGCAAGATAAGGACATCGGCGCTTGGACTGTCTTCACATGACTGAGGCTAATCGGTACTTTGTACGATAAACCCATAAACGGTGTATGGTCCGGCCGACCTCGTTGAGCTTCTGAGGATTGACGGGAGCGGGATAGACGATCTCCTCGGTCTTCTGTCTGTCACAGTTAGCATAGGCGGTGGAACAGTGGACGAGGCACTGCAAACTTTGTTCGGTCCGTTTGTTTGACATTTTTCGATATCATGCCACTCTCGGGCAATCAGACCATGTGAATCGCACGACTAGAATGATGTTCATTATTGACAGCTGACAGTTAGTAATGGGGAAATATAATGATACACTTACCTTCAGTTTGGTCATCTTGTGGCAGAGAGAGATGAGTCGCGTCGTTCCCTTCACATTCATCTGTACAGCTTCACGCAGCCTCTCGTTGAACTTGACTGTAGCTGCGCAGTGGAAGACGATGGAAACCTATATAGAGGACATGAGTTTCAGAGATCATTCTTTTTCTTCTTCTAGTAATTGCGTTTTATATCGTTTCTTGAAGAGCTTACCTCGTCGCAGATGAGCTGAATGTCGTGTTGACTCATTCCAAGGTTCTCTTCCATGAGATCTCCATCGAGCACGATCACTTTGCTCAGAGCGTCCGGATTCGACTTTCTGAGACGGTCGAAGAGGATTGTCTGAAATTACATAGTTTGAAATAGCAAGCTATCATCTTCCGCACAGCAGAGACAAAATGAATGATAAACAAGCTTACATTTGTGATCTTCTCCCATCGCTGCTTGCCCGCTACTCCACGTGAACTGCGGACGATGATGTAGATGTGCTTGATCGTCGGAACGGAATACAAGAGCTTCTCGACGAGAACCTTGAAAGAAACGATGCTTAAAGAGCTTAATGAATAAAGTAACCTTTCCGAGGAAACCAGTGGCTCCTGTTACGAAGAGCGAACGATCAGCAAAGGACTCCTCGACGCGGGGAAGGTGCATGGTCATGACTGTAGAATGGAGAGGTAAAGAATGAAGTGAAGGGAACGAGTGCTATCAGTAACGGACAAGATAAGAGGAGGAGGAGTGCGGACGAGATTCCGAGAGAGAAAGGCAAAAGTGGCGCGTCGTCTGATAACGGAGACGACTCCTCCTTATAACCGAAGGCCTGATCTTTCTTCTTAGCATGACGTGTGGACACGAGGCCATTGAAGGCACTCAAGAGAACACAAACGACTTTTGATCTAAGCTATCAGTGGGAAGGAGAGTGACCAGGCGTCATTTGAACACCTCACGAGCGGTTAAGAAGGCACACGGTCTGAGCATTCCCAAACAGGAGTAGATGATAGAATCTCGAGACGAATGCCTAGCGAAACAGGAAGAGTTCAGCCGATCAAGATTGCTTTCTATGATGTTTTGTTGTTTCACCCTTCTTTCCTTATACATACGTCCATATACACCTTCCATATACATACATCGTAACTCCACCACACATGCTCCTTAGCGTGCTGTAAGGTAGGTCAGAGTAATATTTGCACATGTGTGCATGCGAAACGGCAGTTATTGCAACAAGATTAACTATCTCAGGTATTGAAAAGTCGTTATCGCCGCAGAGAGTAATAACATTTGTAATAACTCCTAACGAATCGTACGATCTCTCTCCCCAATCCAAGTTCTCCCTCATCAGATGGTGGTTAGCTCTCTAACAAGTTAGATTACCGTACAAGGAAGTTCTATATAAGGCAGCTCAAGGTGTTAGAGGCTTAACTAGTTGGATATGCAGCGAAGTAAGTTTACTGTTTCTAATCTTTTGTTCATATCTTTTTTAGTTCCAGTAGATCCCAGCCTCACTCTCTACCAGAAGTGGACCATGCCAACCAGACTTGCTCCAACATATTACTGGCCCGCTACAAGGTTTCTGATCTGATGCGAAATAAAAATTCGTTGTTTTGTAGAAACGGACTATCGGCCGCTCCGGGAATACTCTCTGTCATCTATGTGTTCCTAGTCATTTATCGAAGACCCGGTGTTTACAAGCAATATCAGGTACGGAATGACTATATATCAATATCTTTAGACCTGTTTCAGTACACTGTGATGCTAATAACTTTCGGTGGCTACATTTTAATGTTGCCTGTATCCTCATTCAACTGGACAGTGTCCCTCCTCCTTACTATCTATGATGGAGGAGTTCGGGATGGGATAGATCAGTTGGATTATAATGCAAGCTATGCGTAAGTTGGTCATAAACCAAGCATAATGCAGAGAAATGTAATGATGTTTGATAAAGAGCCGACGATTAGCTGCCATACAAAGAAGGCCTATCGAGAGCGATAAGACGTCATGGAAAGGTCGACCTTTCAGGCACTCATTCCATACCTCTGTTTGGGGATGCTCACTGGCCAAGCAAACAACTCATGCAACCATGAACAGCAACTTCTGTATGGGATTTGTAAGAAGCAATTCTTAGCTCTATTCAAACCTCTTTTAAGGTTATATCTCTAATGCGCTATCTCCTTCTTCTCCATGGCATCGAAATGACGTGGTTTCGTGTCATTTCTTGCTGCGTAATCGTCATGCTTCCAAATGTAAGAAACCTAAAGTCAATGGTAATCTTCATTTTTTCAGTTCCTCATACTCGCCTACATAATGTTCTTCGGAGCAATAACACAGAATGACTGCTGCGAGAAAATTCTCGAGGTTCCGGAGGTTAACACGCCATTGGTAAGCGAAACTATAATTTGTAATGGAATTAGTAATGCAGTACTACTACTCGTACCTTATGTTACTCATCATCGCTGCTGTTCTTCTCAATTTTCGAACTCTATTCTATCTTATGAAGATAAAGAAGACGCAGATTGACCAAGGTGGTATCCGTCGAGTCCTTCACTCAGTTGTACAGTAGGTGCACTGTCCACTGAGAAGTCACGCAAGGATCAATGGAATCTCACTCTCGGTTTCCTACTCCAATCATTCGCTCCTCTAGTCTCTTTTGGTTCCTTCGTCGTTTTTATCACTATGTACTTGCAGGGTGAGCTACGTAAAAATAGAAGTGACGGAATGCTTTTAGGTGTACTTGGCCCTGACTGGTTCTCAACCTATACAAATATCGTATGCTTTCTCTCAACTCTGCTCAATCCAATGGCATCCATGGCCTTTATTCCTTTATTCCGAAAGGAATTCTTCGCCTTGCTAAGGTATTGGAAAACGATAAATTGGTGTACTACTGCATTTAGATGCAAATCGGTAACGGCAACCGATGGGAAGAGAAGCTCCGTATTCTCAAAAACGACTACAACAGTTGTCAAAGTAGCATGAAAACAAATGTACAGTATATCACTCTTTAGCCTCTTTATTAAAGTTCATGTACATTTCGCGTGCAGATTCAATTAACTCGAAAGTCGAATTAACTCGCAAAAACTTCGCCATAGAGTGGGAATATATTTGATGTAATCTTGCGATCTCCGTTTCCAATAATAATCCTGCAAATTTCATTGTTTAACAGCATCAATTACATATTTTTGAGAGATAAAGCATAATATCTAGTGAAAACATTTTTTTACAGTTTTACACCGTTTATCTGGGCTAGCAGTGGAGGGGTTCCAAAGGAGGGACTCTTGATAGATAGGAGAGGTCGGGGATTTCGAATCTTCGTCAAATACCCACTCAGTCCGCGGTGTCCCTGATCTTGAGTATTCTCTTGATCCTGGTTTGACGCTAGTTCCCCCGTGCGCCAAGTCTTCAGGGGGGACGATTCATCTTCTTATCCAAGATTGAAAGGGGTGCGCTTGATTGAGAGAGAATGTAGAGAGCCGACCACCCGCGACGAGGACGGAGAGGAAGAATGTTTTTGCTGATATTGAAATGAATAAAACATTTTTATTCATTTCAATATCAGCACCGTCTGTAATATTATACTACCAATCTTCGTTATACCACAAGCCAACATACCGTTTATTTTACCACACATAAAACCCGAAATTGGATGTGCCTCTTCAGATGCTAATAAGGAGGAAAGTTTCTCATTATGACACAACCACTTGACTGGAGAAGCTCGTGAAAACTGACTATAGCTAATGTAGTCGGGACATTATATTGAGAAATGAACTAGATTTGCTTAAACTTTTTACAGATTGCTACGAGAAGATTCAAAATAACAGTGTTGTGTCCCAAGTCCCGGTGGAGTAACCAATATGGTTTATCGAAGAGGAGAGGCGAGTATGAAGACAACAGAGTAGGGATGGAGAGGGGAAGGCCCAGAGCTAACCAGCCAGCACCAGAGCCCAGCGAGAGAATGACTAGGCGACGTGCCGTCGCCCTTACATTGACAATAGGCTAATGGGGCTGAGAGACGAGGTGTTGGGGAAATACAAAATAGGTATAATGGGATTAACCCTATATACAACACCTCCCCTCTAGATGCGAAGCATCTCTTAAATAGGGACCTATACAATGGGGGTAGAACATCAACGAGTAGACATCTTCAATTCCATCGTCGATGGTCCTTGCTCAAGCCACATCCATCATATAGTCCAGGTTCGACCTATACGACGAATCTCCACTAGTCAAAGCATTCCATGCATTGACTTGAGTCCAGTGACTCTTACAGTCACCTTCTTTGGTCAACTCATTCTCATGAGTATCTTCCGGTCTCCATTCCATACAGCAGATTGGAAAAAAAACTACACGGGTGCCTCCCGATATCGAACAACTTATTACTGGATACTTCCGGTCAAATCAGTGAACACACTCAGTACCAATCGGCAAAGAGTAAGGGGGTGGTGGAGGGGATGGGACTGAGTTCAAAAAGGAAACTTTACTATCCTGGTCGCCAGTGTTGTGTCCCAAGTCCCGGTGGAGTAACCAATATGGTTTACTGAAGAGGAGAGGCGAGTATGAAGACAACAGAGTAGGGATGGAGAGGGGAAGACTCAGAGCCAAGCAGCCAGCACCACAGCCCAGCGAGAGAATGACTAGGCGACGTGCCGTCGCCTTTACATTGACAATAGGCTAATGGAGCTGAGAGACGAGGTGTTGGGGAAATACAAAATAGGTATAATGGGATTAACCCTATATACAACAAACAGATGCATTCAAAGTTTTGATCATAAAAAGCTCTTGCTCTCCTTGTATAAAAAGCCCTCTCTCTCGCTCTCTTTGTTCTGATGAAATGAATTTTTACATCGTTAATGAAGAGGTAGTATGTAGTCTCCGTTTAGACTTAATTCTGAGACAGATAACGTCAAATAGGAGAAGCTTATCGCATTAAATAGGTTACAGGTCCGAAGAGGTCAGCAACTCGTATTTTTATGTCATATTTTATAGTTAAAAGTCACTTAATATAATAGGTCTTCGTGTTTTTCGCCGGCTACGCTGTTCTGCAGGATATATTTTTAAAGAAAAAATATTGCCATGTTGATAGACAATATAGATATCATGTATGTTGTGACAACTGAAATAACACTTAAAAAGAAATATACAATAAAAAGTTCACAAAATAGTTCATGCAAAAGGGTATTTGCTATTCATCCGGTTTTACTTTAGTCTTTTTCTTATACTATTGCTTGGATTACTTACAGCTCGGCCTTTCTTCCTTGCATGCTTGCAATCAGCCTCTTATCTTCCTACTAGTTGACTTCCTACTTTCTTTGGAGATGTAGGCCCTCCCACTTCACAAGTCCTCTTAGTTTCTACGGACACGGCTCTTTCCTTCTTTGTAGTTACTTTAACGATTGTCAATGTCACCTCAAGAGGACCAGGTTTGTACGTTCTATTATTAGTGGATGCTTAGCAAAACTATTGCAAAATTAAGCGCACTGAGGAGCTTCACACAAAGAAGAGTGACCAGGTTGGCCATTTTTTCCTTTTTCGTTTTGTTTACGGGCTAATTCTCTTATTATCCAGAGAAGAGCTCCAAGAACAAACACTCGCTCGGAGGGAATTGACAATCGTGCGAGAGCATATAGTCTTCCTAATTCAAAGAGAATGATGAGAACGGTAAGAAATAGAAAGGGAGATGTGAAAGATATACTTTAAGGCGACGACTCCCAAGCTGAAGGTGCATTTAACATCGTCTAAGCAAGAATGGGAACAGGTGAAGGAGGAGCTGGAAAAGACAAAGACGAAGATGGCCAAGAAGAATTAGAGGAACAGGATCAAACATGCTATTGATTCTACCTCTCATACCCTTCTAGATTTCGGTTTGTATGCGTATGGACCCCACTTTCTTTCGTCACATTCTTATCTACGGATCTCGTACAACTTTCAGTTATGCATATGCTATGAGAATTTGAGGGCGGCAATAGGAGATATAATGTTTCACCATGAAAGGACTTCGTTAATTAGCAATGCCTAAAGCAAAAAGAGTTAACGTTTTCTAGAAGAAGAATAAATATGCTTGTTTGCTATGTTGGTTGTTAAATGAAATCGACAATGTTACCTAGTTGTATGAAATATATATATATATATATATATATATATATATATATATATATATATATATATATATATATATATATATATATATATACTACTCGTTTTCAATTAGTATTGCTTGTCCTCAAAAATCTGCATGAACTGCTCCTTCTGAAAAGTAAGCATTTTATTTCAGTTTTATAAGTTCAACATACCTTCTTATCATAGAGCACTTCCTTCTCTCCCTCATTCTTGGAAACGAGATACTTGTTAAGTCCGAGCATAAAGTCGAAACCGTACGGGACCCACTCCATTTCCCTCATGTCGAAGAAGAACTCCTGCAACAGTTCTTCATTGCTCAATTGTCGGGTTGTATATAACCTGTTTGTCTTCCTTGTTCAGGCTCTCCCACAAAGCGATACTTTGACTACTTTCGAAATCCCATTCATGGCTGGTGAAGTACTCGAGAACCTTGACAGCGCCACACACCTTGGCATCAATACGCTGGAGGCTAAAGGAAGAGAGAGGGAATGATAGAGGGAGAGGGAGCGCTCACTTGGTCTTTTTACACACTACAACAGCTCCGGCATCAACGAGCATCGCGGGCCAACCGTGCTTGAGGAGGTGATTCATCTGTATGGAACACTTACTCTTTAACCTGTGGAGTCTCATACTTTGGAGACTCGCTTGCGACGGTGGAAGAGGAGACGAGGCTTGAAGAACGTCTTCGAGATCGGGTTGATCTTGTAGAACTGCAACTTGTAGAACCTTTACGCTTTTTAAGAGAAATATGATGTAATATCAACATCGAACCCAGTGCTCTTCTAGTTTCATGATTAGGAAAGATTAATTATCAATAGGTTATCATCTATCGTTTGTGTGTCCTACCTTATTCATGATGTCCAAAGCAAGTCGCCAGGTGATGGGGTTGATCGATCCAGAGACACAGTTGAAGACGGGAAGAACGTTGCTCCTACGAAGAAGGGTCTATGAAAACCAACGACCATGAACTCACTCTTGCTGCATACGATGTACTGCAGCGGCTATCATGAGATTGGCGACGACGTCGACAGGGATGAGATCGGCCTTGTACGAGTACTCACCGCAAAGCGAAGAGAGCACACCCTTTCCCACCTTAGTCACTACGCATGCGATGATGAGCAAGGATGCGTACCGCAGCAGCGAGACCAGTGAGTCCGTTGAAGCTGTCGACCCATCCCGGGAGGTTGTCCCTCCACATTCCGATGATGATCGAGGGACGAACGATGACTATCGGCAGCTTCTCACTCATGTCCTTCAGCACAGCCTGTAACACATCTTAGTTCAGCCCTTCTTCTTCTTCTTTTCCTTCTTCTCACCTCTGCCATAGCCTTGGAGAACGTGTACGTGTTCGGATGATTTCCTAGAAGACTGTTAGTCAGTCTCTCGATCGTAGCATTGTCCGACTTCTTCATGAACTGCAATCAAGTCTTGCGCCACCATCGTAGCCCAAAAAGTAACCTCAAACATCTTCTGGGTGTCGTAAGGTGCGTTGAATGTCGTTTCAGGCAGAGTCGATTGGGGACAATTGGCATAGGCTGTAGAGCAGTGCACGAAGCACTAAAGGACGAGATCGTTGAAAGAGGATGGATGTCGTGCACTCACTTTGAAGTTCTTGATATCCAAACACATCGACGCAAGACGCTTTGTTCCGAGGACGTTCAAGTCCATTGCGAAACGGAATTTCTCATTGAATCGAACGGTGGCGGCACAATGGAAGACAACGGTGACCTGTAGTCAGTCGTGTAACCTTGAAGGACATGTGATATACCTGATTAATGATCTGCCGAACATCGGTAGTAGATAATCCCAGTCCCTCATGCAAGAGGTCTCCCTCAACGATGACGACCTTCTCGAGTACTTCTGGATTGTCATTACGAATGCGGTCGAAGATGGCACTCTTCAAGGGTACGTTTGTAATGGGAGAAAGAACGAATAAAAAGGATAACAGGAACTGTAAGTGGGAGAAGTGCGAAAAGAGATGGAATGCCTGTGTAATCTTGAGCCATCGATCCTTTGCTGTTGTTCCTCTCAAAGGTCGAATGATGAGAAAGATCTTGCGGACTGTAGGGACGGAGTAGAGAAGCTTCTCAACAAGTGCCTGAACAGAGATGACTCAACCCAATAACAAACATGTCTACTTACCTTTCCGACCAATCCAGTTGCTCCTGTAACGAGGAAAGTCCGCTCAGACAGAGCCTCGCTTATGCGAGGCAGCTCCATTCGACACTGCAAAGAGGAACGGGGACTAACGAATGATTGTTGAGGACAAAGCAAAGGAAAGGGATAAGTCGCATGAGAAGGAGCGGCCGCGTTCTTCCAAACTGTCCAGAGTGCAAAAGCATGTGGATGAAAAGAGAGGCGGAGAGGGCGCAGAGAGGAGAGAACTCGATTGGTTGGCTGCCGATTTCTCCTTGGCACGCTTATCTTCGCTAGGCATCGCCTCCCTCGTCTGTCGCATGTCCTCTAAGCGAAGGAACAGTGAAGGTCGTCTAATGCTTCCTTCGTTACTTGAAGACAGAGACTACGAATAGACACACTATCACATGGACAGCTCCACCTCTCACACTGGATGATGCGATCTCGCGTGTTCAGCCATTGACTGGTTTAGAGCGAATAAAAGAACACGGCCGGTCACTCGATCCCTCTTACGCGATCTCAGAGATCGTACAATGCTTTCACTCAAAGAAACACATGTACAAGATCCGCTTGTTCTGCGGCTTTCCCTCTCTGCCTTCTAATCAGGGATTGTGACATACAAAACGTGGAATGGGCTGAATCATCCTTCTGACAGGAAGCAAAGTAATTGTCGCTGGCAGTTCCCTTGCCAAGAAGAGGATGACTACCGGAAGGATGGCTATCTCTCCTCCAATCGAACCACGATATATCGGCAGCCGTATAAGGCTAACGGTTTGCCAACCCTTCCCTGTTCCTTGAGGATAGCCTTCACAGACCATAATACGCATTCTATATGCTACTCAATCCCTTCTCATACTTACTGCACTCAGTTTTGATATATTTGGTGCAGCTGAGGAGAAGAAACCCTTTGACTGGCATGTAAGCATAGAGATGAGCGAGATTGCGAGAGCCATTAATAACTTGAGAAACCTGTGCTACTCGTGGTCGCGGCTGTGTTGATGCTCTCATTCTTTGTGGGTATGCAGAAAGGAGCATGGCAGATGATGGTACTCTCGACCCTGAGTGAGGTACTGCAACTAGATTACGGTAGCCACATCTCATTCCAGATTCTTCTCCTCATAGCCGCTTTCATCGCAATCGTCGTGCTATCACGAGCTCAATCTTGTAAAAACATCATTATGATTATTAAAATATTCATCTTAATTTTTCAGCTGTCAGCTTTCCGTACATTGCCTTCGCCCTTTCCGTAAGAGTTCAGTAGTATAAAATATTTCTGTCATTCAGTTCATGTTAATGTCTCCCTTCGGCATCTACTTCTTCACTCGAATGACTCTCTACCTGCGATATGAGTCAGAAGCTGCAAAGAAGAGCCTCCATTTCTCGTATCTCGACGGCATTACGAAAGAGCCGAGGGGAGAGGAGTTAGACGACGCTAAGAGAGTGAAGTACACGAAGACAAAGGAGAGCCCGTATCCAACGAGACCTTCCCCTCGAGAAGCTAATCTCAAGTCTGTAACTCTTGCTAGCGTCTCGGAGAGAGAAGCCGAAGCAGCGGAAGTGGAAGGGAGAGATAACGCAGAATCCAAGGGGGTGGATGGTACCGGAAAATATTAATCCTTCATATCCTATACAACATAGCAAATTCTCGGGCACAATAAATTTATTACAACAAATATTTATGAAGTTGCAGGTGTCTAATTTTACTTTGAATGCATTTAATTGTGTATATGGGTAAGCGTTGTTTAGTGTGCGGTCGCATAAACTTTTTATATATCTTATATTCTGTGTTATACACTTTTGAAATATAAAGATTCACAATAGTTGGGAAAGAGGAGTTGGTAAGTGACTATGTCTCCAGTCGTGTCTAGCTTCGTTCCATGGAATTCTCTTGTCTGCCCCTATCACCCAGCAACTTCGCCCGGTAGCCAAGTGTGCTTAGAGACTAAGTCAGCTCAAGCCTCGAAACTTCTCACTTCCTCTTCAGTCTTCCATTCGGAGTCGTCTGGATGCGGCTCTTACAGGACGTTCTCCTACTCGGTTCGCCAACAAATCGTTTGCTCTAATTCCCCTTTGTTTTCAGGCATAATATGTCATTCTTCATTCGCGGCGAGTAAGGCGCTCAACGGTTCGTGGTTACACTATGCTATTTTCAGCATGTTCGGACTACTACAGTGTTCTGTCTTGTGAAAATGGAAACAGTGCATATCTTTCCGTGGAGTCTGGTAGGTCCAAAGGAAGATATGAGAGAAAGGAGAACTCCTCCTAGACGATCTATACGCTTGTGATTACGATGAAGACGATACGGGAGTATCCACGACTGCGGTAACTTCGACCATTCCTGAGTGTACTATGACATGCCAGGTGAACATCGTGATAAAGCACAGGACTATCATGTTTAGACCGGAACTCAACTCATCGCGTACATCACTGATCTCAAAACACAGTTCTTCCTCTCTTCCGCGCGATACGACACAACTCAATGGATATGTGAAATGGAATTTATGTGTGAAGAAGAAATTGGAGAATTTAGTGATGCAAGAAGGAACAACGGACGAAGTTGACTGGGAGGGTACAGACGATATTGAGTTCACTTGCCTTAATCCAGGTAAGCTAATGAGGTAAAATCGTAAAGCATTCGTTAAGGACTATGCCAGCCATACATAGATGCAACC
The DNA here is from genome assembly GCA_900490955.1 of Micoletzkya japonica. Taxonomy (NCBI): domain Eukaryota; kingdom Metazoa; phylum Nematoda; class Chromadorea; order Rhabditida; family Diplogasteridae; genus Micoletzkya; species Micoletzkya japonica. The sequence continues at coordinate 24,332 of LS925916.1, forward strand.
GGCGCAAACTATACAAATCGGTTTTTCATTACATTCAAATCTCAAAATATTATTATTTGAAGTTGCATCTCGGTTGATAAGAATGCTACGTGTGATGATAATACTGGAGTATGCACATGCACTGGGAATTACTCCGGACGTTACTGCTCCGTTAGTACGTATTGCACCATTTTGTTATGCTATCTCTTTGCCTAGCTGTCGAAGCGTATGCCGGCTTAATGAATCTTTCTGATGGAAACGAGACAACCTACAATAATCTTATGGATGTAAGAGGAAAACGAGGCTGTCAACAATAAGGATTTCAGCTAATAAAAGAATCTCAAACGACACCTGCTGCACTGATTTCCATGTTGCCTTCAATCTATGCCGCGTACAATATATCTGAGCAGATTGAATGGAGCTGGACATTGGATGAAATGATCGACTCTATTGATTATGAGAGACAAGAATACGAACTTAAGCAAGTCCCTTCTGCGGTTTCAAAAATGATCTTTTCCAGCAGCACAACAATACAATTCGAATTCGACGCTACGCTTGGAAACTGCTATACGTTTAACTATGCAAACGTCACGGATGGAGAAAGCATTCATGCGCGAGTACCTGGCAACAACAGAGGTTCTGCTCCAATATTACATTATTTAAATTTCTTTCCAGATTTCGCTGTACAAGTGAAGTTGAATGCAAGTGAACAAGCGGCATGGATCGAGGCTCTCGCTATTTCAGGTATTAGTAGGGATCCAGACTTCTCTGATCACTGCTTCAAACACACGTTTCAGTATACGTCTACGCACCTGGAACACCTTTCCAAAACGGGTTGTTGTATTCTCTAAAGGCAGGGGCTACTGACATTCTAGCGCTAACCAAGGTAAACATGCATTTAAAAGGTTATAAATGTGTGCAGTCGGTTTCCAACATCGCCGAGAACTGCATAAACAGTGTGGACGATCTCCCTAAAGGACAAAATTACTACACAACAAATGGATACAATACATATGTATGTATATATTTTGATCGGAAAACGTATAGCACAACTGAAGGACTGCTTCAACTCCTGCTATCAAGATGCGGCGATGAAGTTATGTGGTTGTATGGATGCACAATATGAGCATCCTGCAAGCTATCCTACCTGCACTTACAAAATGAGTACTGCTTTCTCCTTAGAACACCATGAATGGTCCTATTAAGCACCCTGCCTGGCAACCCTTCAAACGCAAATGGGAGATATGTCGGAGTGGAATTGTACCTGTCTTCAGTCCTGTTACCAAGAGACCTACACGCTTCAAGCAACAAGAGCAACTCTTCCCTACCAGGTTTTTCAACAAACGTTTTTTTATTATACTGTGAACATCGTCAGCTGGCAACATGTTCGAATGAAACTGATGGATGTCCCGATCAAAACAATGCGATGGCTAGACTCAGAATCTACATGAGTAGTCTGGAGATTCAAACCTTAGGAGAAATCGAGAAAGAAACGGTAAGCGCTTTGTGACAATTAAGAAATAGTTTTGTAGTATTCAACGTTCCTGAGTCAGTGCGGAGGACAAATGGGATTCCTATTGGGAATGTCGATTGTCGGCGTCATAGAGATGCTCCTAATTTGCGGAGATATCGCACGCGGGAAGGAAGTTGAAGAAACCCAGAAGCTGAAGAAATACAAGAAACAATAAGCAATGCTCTCTTGTACCTGAAGAGGTCTCGCATCGACTGGTATCCTGTGTTAACGATAAAGTCGTTTAATCGATATCTTGCTACACTTTGGTTCGACAAATTTGAAACAATAAGATGTCTTGGTCTCTAATGGAGACGGTCGGTTGGTCTCAACGAGAAAGTAAGAGGCCACTGACTAGTCAACTAGCCTTTCCCGTCTCGTGACTCGCTCAGATGCTATACTTAACAACCGTCAGCGTTTATGGTTAGCGATGACTGTTAATCGTCTAATTCCACTGTTTACAGTACTCAGCCTCTGCATCACGTTCACTGCTGGAATAGCACGTATCTTGAGCTTCGTTATTTAGTACCCTCTATTTTCTAGCTTGCACCAACTACTACAACAATATAACATGTTCTAGTGGAAATCCAACCCTTCTCAACGTAACAGCCGGTAATTCTTCTCACTTCATTGATGTAAGGTGGCAAAACATATCCTAAGAACCTCTGTATGCGTGTGCGTATGATGAACCAGCCAATTCAACCAATTACACGTTATCAGACACACCTCAATGTACAGTTCTGTGTACGGTAAGAATTAATTCATTATGTCCAAAAACACAATAAGTCAAACAATGCACGTAAAGACATTTTGAGAAACTCTTACCTGTAAGATCCTGTGATAAATCAATTCAATTTAGCAAAAATCTCAACTCGTTGCATTCATTCCTGATCTCAACACTCAATTCTTTCTTACTGAAGCAGTGTTTGATTCGACGCAATGGATACGTAAGACAGAAAAGTTTATTGAGAAGGCGATATTATTCAGTGACACAGACTGCGAATCCTGATCAAGTTGAATGGGAGAGTAGTACGAATATAGAGTTCACTTGTGTCAGCCCAGGTAAAACAGAAAAAAACTATATAATCTTTTCATACATTTCAGTTGTTCGATGTACACCCTATATAGATCAGACTGGAGAGCACGCCAACATGTATGTTTCTTCATTTATTTATGTGTAAATTTCAACTTTCGCAGATGTGTCAAAGTTGATCAAACTGCGCAGTGCAATGAAGTAGGAGACCCTATGTGCACGTGTACTGGAAATTATACTGGATCAACTTGTTCAATAAGTGAAATTGTCGAAATACCAAAATACGCAAAAGCCTGTTCAGCATACGATGACATTGCTCTTGTCACAGAGCTTGCTGGAGGAAACCCGGATATTGCAGCCACTCTCTTCGACGTAAGCTTTAATAATTTCTGGAAAATAATTTTTTTGATTATTTTTAGAACAAAACGGAATGAATAATTGAGGTGCTTGACCAAGCTCGTTCAACTCCTGTTACTCTCCTTACTCTATTGCCCGCTATCTATGCCACATGGAATGAATCGACGAGAATTTCATGGGGTTTTACAATGGACGAAATGCTGGATTCTATTGATTATGAACGAGAGAACATCGATCTTGAGTATGATGAATTCGATACTTAGAGAATGGGCTACGGCAGGACTGAAATTACATTTTCGTACGATCCGAATATGGGAAATTGCTACACTTTTAACTACGCCAATCAAACGGAAAGCAGCTGTATTCTTGCGAGAATGCCTGGAGCCCACAGAGGTGACAATCAGAAAAAAAAGAGAAAAACTATACGACTATTAAGATCTCACGGTCCAAGTCAAATTAAATCAGAGTGAACAAGTTGCCTGGATTGAGGCCGTTGCCATGCAAATTTACATTCACGCTCCTGGCACTCCTATGACGGATGGACTTCTGTACTCGCTCAAATCAGGCGCTTCCGATATAATCAGCTTAAAGAAGGTAACATACTATTCAGATAAACAATAGCCTTTTTCTCAGACTGTGACTCGAATGACTGAGGAATGTGTCAACAATATAACAGATCTACCGAAAGGACAGAATTACTATATGGATGGAGGATATTCGGTTGATGTAAGCCGGTTTGTGCATATCGACTTGATTGATGATATATCAGAATTGTTACGATTCATGCTACCAAGATGCTGCATATGCCAAGTGTGGTTGCATGGATGCTCAATATCAACATCCTACCACCATCCCCGATTGTTTGTACAATCAGAGTACGTCAGTCTTCTGAGCATATTGATTATCTTTTCTCCTTTCAGCTGCTTGCCTCACTCAAGTACAGGCCCAAATGGGAGACGTATCTGAATGGAATTGTTCATGTCCTCAGTCTTGTTACCAGGAAACGTATGACCTCGAGTCTACGAGAGCCGGCCTCCCGTTTAAGGTATTGGCGGTTAAAGGCGAAGCCAAACATACGAATAGATTCCTCCTTGTGACAATGAGACTGCTGGATGTCCGGATATGAACGATGCTATGGCAAGACTGAGGGTGTTCATGGAGACGCTGGAGACACAGCAATACGTTGAAGTTGACAAGATGACAGTAAGAGGCCGCGCTGGCTAAAGGGATGACATGTGTTCAGTATTCGACGTGTCTCAGTCAAATCGGAGGCCAACTCGGTTTCCTCCTCGGAATGTCCATAGTCGGCGTCATCGAACTCGTTCTTCTCTGTTGCCATGTCTGCCGTAGCAAAAACGATGACAACCCGCCGTCTAGACAGAGAAGACAATAAACTCGTTACGTACTCACTCGCCCTTCATCTTTTGATATTTGTACTCCTCATACAAGTGAACATGTTCGTGTATTGTTTTCGTATCGAAATTGTGATAAAAGTCTTTGTAGAGAAATGGCCTACACGTGTCGTTCAAAGGTCGTCAAGCTTTTGGAATTTTTGCCCTCATAACGTAACCTGGTAGCTGTTTCCGTGAACGGAAGTCTTTAACTCAACGATATCGTCATCCCTAAGCAACGCTAACGTGCGGTAACTATTAGAGACGTTAAGGGCCGAACAATTCGTGTGGGCAATATAGCACGCGCTTTTTGTTACGCCCTCGGTGTATTCCATGCTTTACGCAATCGTCCTCGTTCTCATAGGTTTGATTGTTTATCCTATGCTTGCTAAACATGTTTAAGGACTCGAATGCTATGCTGAAGCTGTGACAGCATCAGGTAATAGGAAAAATTATCGAGTTTTCAAACTTTGAAAATCAGACTGTGCGTCTTACTACACAACCCTGACATGTTCTACGGGAACTACTGCTTATCTGAACGTTACCGCAGGTGAGTAGACATATTTTGTAGGGTAAATACCTTTTAGAGGAATTGTACGCATGTACGTACAATGAGGCCGTGGGAAGCACTGACTACTCAATGTCAAACGCTCCAGAATGTACAATTCAATGCACGGTAGGTTGACTTTCTCGCAGTTAATTTTTCTATTTTTAAGTCCGGAGCACAATTAGTAGCATATGTTGCTGATCTCAGTACTCAATTTTTCCTCGACTCTGCCCGTTACGATACAACTCAATGGATACGTAAGATTTTTTTTCCATTCTCTTAAAAATTATGAAACATTTCACAGTGGAACAAACCGGAGGTACAACAGACGTTGAGTGGGCGAGCAACAATATCGAATTCACATGCATCGGCGCAGGTCAAAAGACCATCATTCTCTAGATTATCTGATCTTTTTAGTTATCACCTGCATACCCTATACCGATGGTGACGGTGTTACGCACACCTCTCGGTACGTAAACGAAGGAAGCTTTAAAAAAAGTTATTTTAGTTGCAATATTTACGATGGGAACGCGACATGTAATGGAGAAGACGCGAATCCCCCATGTACTTGCACAGCTGGATGGTCTGGAACATATTGTGATACAAGTGAACTAACCTAAGAGGGATGTTGATCTTCACTTCTTCTTCTTTTAGCGGATTCAGCATACGCACTTGTTAGTGAACTTGTTGGAGCCAACTCCACAAACGATTTTCTAGCGGTCAGTTCACATCCTATAAATACTTTCATTGATATTTATTTCAATATATGTTTAGGACTTTAAGGCTTGATAATAAGTCGTTCTTTGAATATATAAGCTAAATGCTCGACTTTATTAAATTTTTATCCGCCTACGTTATTTTTGTACTTTATTTTATATCCTCTCATGCAATTAAGAGAACAATTCAGAGTAAGGGATTTCATGAGAACGTAAAAAGTATGCATACATTTCCACGGTGGACACATGTACTCCTTAGAACATAATTATTATATTCACTTTCTAATTCAGCTCCTTGATGAAGCTCGAACGAGTCCCGCCGCGTTGATTGACGTTCTACCTTCTATATTTGCCACACTCAGCCAATCTGAGCGAGAGCTCATGGGCTGGTCATTGGATGAAATGATTGACTCTATTGACTATGAACGAGATGTCGTCGATTTGGAGTTCGTCTATCTATTAATCACTCTCTTGCTTATTCTAGATCTTCAGGGAAAGGATGACTTTCACGTACGATCCGAACATGGGAAACTGCTACATCTTCAATTTTGCAAATGAATCTGGGGGAGGACAACTTAACGCACGTGTTCCTGGACAGAACAGAGGTTATGAGGGGGTCCTATAGACAGCAATAAAATTTCAGATTTCGTAGTACGAGTTATTCTCAATGCCAGCGAGCAAGCTCCCTATATAGAATCTCTAGCTATTCAAGTTTACATTCACGCACCCGGGACACCTTTCCTGAACGGAATTTTGTATTCTCTCAAAGCTGGAGCCTCTGACATTATAAGCCTTCAAAAGGTATGTATGTAGGATTTGAGAATCTCTTCAAGCATTTTAATTGACGTTATAATTTCGTTTTAGTCAATTACAAACATGACTGAGGACTGTATAGACGGAGTGGCCGACTTACCCCATGGACAGAACTACTACATGACAGGCAGTTACACTGTTGATGTACTCCCCTAGCGCAACACCGTCGATCCTCTTCCCTTTAGAATTGTTATGACTCTTGCTACCAAGATGTCGCGTACGCCACATGTGGATGTATGGACGCCAAATTCACACACCCAACTACGATACCAGATTGTCTATATAATAAAAGTAAGCAAAAATAAATCAATTTATCCTTCAAGACAATTTGTTCAGCCTCGTGTCTCGACCAAGTGCAAACAGCGATGGGAGACATGTCCACATGGAACTGTACCTGTCCGCAGCCTTGCTACCAAGAAACGTACGGCATCGAAGCCACAAGAGCCACTCTTCCATTCAAGGTGGAAAATGTCTAAGATTCGAAGATTATTACAGTTTCACAGATTGCTGCATGCAACAACGATACTGCTGGGTGTGCAGACATGAATCAAGGCATTGCGAGACTAAGAGTTTACTTGGAGACTCTTGAGATACAGCAATATGTCGAAGTAGAAAAAGTAACGGTAAGTTTAAAATAGTATATGTACTATATATATGTACTAAATAATCGACATTTTAGCTCTCTACGTGCCTCAGTCAAATTGGAGGCCAGATGGGTTTGCTTCTCGGAATGTCTATTGTCGGAATCATAGAAATATTCTTGCTCTGTTGTCAATTGGTCAGCGGAAAGGAGGAAGAGCCAAAACCCCCTCCACGACGCCGAAGGCAATAAATACTAACAATAACCATCAATGTGTATTCATCTCTGATTCCACTCCCTCTTCATTTGTCAAGCGTCGCACTATTTTTGTATTGTCCATATATTCAGACTTCACTCTTGTAATAGACTGCATGATAAAGGACAGCCAATCGATTGAGAACTGAATCCATAGCGACCTGGTTCGACAATGACGGTACTTCGTCCCAAGCGGTATCTCGGGGTAACTCCTGCGTCTGATGGCAACCAGAGTCAAGGACCATGAGAGGCAGGAGACAAGTCACACTTCCTCCTCATTCCACCCACTGAGGACTGTCGGGATGTTCCATGCTGCCATTCCATACCTTATAGGTTTCAAATTATTCATATTCAAATCAAACGTATCCTATTCTAGGACTATCCCTTCATACTATCCATGTAAGAGCGACGGCAGGTAAATGTTGTATTGCTTTCGTCAAATCACATATTTTTCAGATTGTTCTTCATTCTACCAAACTCTTTCTTGTACAAGTGGTAATCCGAGCAACTTGGATGTAGTATCAGGTTTGGGAAAATATGATATTCAATATAAAAATGCTTCAGATCAGTTGTACGCGTGTACGTACAATGAAACAATAGGCAGTACAAATTACACAATGGCCGCAAATCCAGAATGCACAGTCACTTGCTTGGTTAGTAATTTAAAATAGTAGCGTACTTCAATTTGATCACCTCAGAATAGCGCCCAACTCGTTGCATATATTACCGATCTCAGTACCCAGTTCTTTCTGTCATCTGCACGATACGATACAACGCAGTGGATTTGTGAGCGTAATTAAGTGTCCGAATAACTATTCTATTCAGTAACGCAATCGGGAAGCGATGCTGAGGTTGATTGGGAGAGTGATACTGATATCGAATTCACGTGCATTGGAGGAAGTACGTTTATGTTAAAACAAAATGAAATCCAAAAGCATTTTTTGAGCGACGACAACAACAGTGGTTTCGACGACGACAATGTATGTGGACGCTGGGAGGTGCGGACCGTACATCAACGGAGTTGGTGAAACTCTTCCCAACAGGTAAATATATACTCAAAAGAGTAATAGTCAATAATTATAGCTGTGTCACCGTCGACAAGAACGCCACTTGCAACGATGAGGGACCCGATATGTGCACGTGCTCAGCAGGATACACTGGATCCAATTGTGGAAATAGTAAGAATTGCACGTGTTGTTATACAAATTACAATTTCCAGCCCTGGCGGATCTCGCATTGGTTGCTGAACTTGCTGGAGGAGATAATGCTACGGCGCAACAATTGCTGGCTGTAACCACATTTAGGGAAGAAAGTAATGTGTAAATGTGTTCAGCTACTAGGGGAAGCCCGCTCATCACCCGCCACGCTCATTGATATGTTACCCTCTCTGTACGCCACTCTGAATGAATCTACGCGAATCGAAATGAGCTGGTCGTTGGATGAGATGATCGATTCGATCGACTACGAGAGAGAAGATATCAACTTGGAGTAAGTCAAGAATATTTAAACAATACATATCGTTTGATAGGGAACGAATGACGTTCTCTTACGATCCTATTCTCGGAAATTGCTACACATTTAATTTCGCCAACAATACGGGAAGCCCATGTCTTCATGCAAGGATACCTGGTCAAAACAGAGGTTTTCACAGCAAGAAGGCAATAGTGAAACTGTATTCGTAGATTTCTCGGTACAAGTAAAGCTCAATGCTAGTGAACAAGCTGCATGGATCGAAGCACTTGCTATTCAAGTTTACATAGCGGCACCCGGAACAACCTTCCAGAACGGAGTTGTCTATTCCCTCAAAGCAGGAGCAGCCGATATGATCAGTCTGTCGAAGGTAGTCAGGCATATATTCGATCATTTGGAACAATCAACGTGGTTTAAGAGTATAACGAACATGAGCGAGAACTGCATAGATGGAGTAGCTAATCTCCCGAAGGGACAAAACTACTACATGGGAACCCAATATACAACGGATGTATGGTCACCGGAGTTTTGAGTTATTTTGCTTTTTTACAGAACTGCTACAACTCATGTTATCAAGACGCAGCGTATGCGAAATGTGGTTGCATGGACGCACAATTTGATCACCCTACAACCGTTCCTGATTGCCTCTACAATCTGAGTAATCCACCAATTATTTAGGCAGAGAACGATACATTTAGCAAACTGTTTGACCCAGCTACAAAGCGAAATGGGAGACATGTCCTCATGGAACTGCACTTGTCCACAACCCTGCTATCAAGAAACCTACACGCTCGAAGCTACAAGGGCAATGCTGCCTTTCAAGGTGTGAAAGGACAGAAATCATAGCATGAACTTCTAATTCAGATTCCACCTTGTGATAATGAAACCATTGGATGCCCGGACATGAACCAGGCAATGGCCAGACTCAGGATATACATGGATACTCTTGAGACCCAGCAATACGTGGAAGTGGACAAAATGACTGTGAGACAGCTGACCGAATAATGATTATGCACGAGATTCAGTATTCAACGTTCCTCAGTCAAGTGGGAGGCCAACTGGGATTCCTTCTCGGGATGTCGATAGTCGGAATCATCGAGATCATCCTACTCTGCTGTCAACTCGCACGAGGAAAAGACGACGAAGTGAAGCAAGCTCCTCCTCGACGAATACAACAACAGTAACGAAGTATACCCACATTTCATGCCACGTTACCCAATCTCACATTGTTTTATTTGTGTTTGTATACATGAAATAGCATGAAAAACACTTTCGACATGTTCCCATAAACAGGGCGTAGTTAGGTGGTAACCGTCTCCAGTTTCGAGATCTAGTCTGTCTTCAAATATTCACGAGAAAGGGAAGTTAAGGGAGAAAAGTTAGAAGAAGAACTAGAGGGACGGGATGAATTTTTCCTCTTTTCGCTTTCCGTTCTTCTGAATAGTAAACGACTTCGAGGCTAAACGATCGTGTCAAGCTAGATACCTCCACTTTGTCCTTCGATTTTGAAACCATGTCTTCACTTGAGTATCGGTCATAGCAAGTGCGATAGCTATCTTCTTCCTCTCCACAGATGCAAGATACTTATGGTTCACAAAACATTCCTCAAGCACAGCCACCTGAATTACTACTGGACTATTAAATATACATGCCGTACCTGATATTTGTTAAAAGATGTCCGCGGTTTCTTCTTCGTCTTAGAAGTTTTAGTTTCTTCTGGTTCACTGACACTTAGTGCCATGTGTAGGATTGATCCGATTCCAAATTGAAGCTGAGGGCATAACATAATAGAGTAGACCAGAAAATCATACCTCATCGTTGACTTCTCGCGGGGCAGAAGGGAATGACATATCCTCGTCTACTCGTGTATCTGTCCTATCTATTGTGGCTGTCCCCTCATCTCATCTCGCAATGTAAAGATGCCACTTACGCTCCTCGACGCCCCATCAACTTGAACGAGATACGAATTGTCTTCCGAATGAATGAATGAAAGGGAAAGGCTTCAAATGAATTGAAATTCGGCTCCTTTATCCCAACGAGAAAAGGTACCCATTATCTCAGCACATGGCGAAGGTACACGTAATACAAAGCAAATAATAAGTACTTAAAAATATAAATATGTTGTACAAGATGATGAGAATCTAAGGTTCTTCCCTCTTAATCTCTTTTTCGACGGGTTCTTCTTTAATCTCCTTCTTTACTACTGTATTCCTCTCATCTCCCGTTCCCGATGTAGTCTCATGTTGTATATCAAGTTTTCTCCTCTTCGTTTCTTGAACAACAATGGTTCTCCTCAATTAAGAATTCTTAGTCGTCCCACATGACAAGCCTACCTCCGTCTTCCTCCCACTCCACTAGCGCTGTCTGTCATCTGCCCCAGAGATGCTTGAACCCTGTTGCCACGGATCAACGTATAAACAAGTCTGAGCCTACCTCACAAACGCTTGGTCAATCGATCGTAGGACTTTGAGTTTTCTCGCATTTTCAGCTACCTCCTCCGAAGAATCTTGAACAAGATGAACAGAACCATCGTTGCACGAGTTATCTTCTCCTCGACTCTTAGATCAAGTTCATTTATTAATTCACAAAAGCCTCACCGCCTTATAAAGAACGTGGTTCTTCAGTGCATAAGATGAAGAGAAGGTAACATCGCACCCGTTGCACTCGTAACGGTATACTCGATTTCTATGGAATACCAGATGCCGGCTCAGCTTGAAGAGATCGCTATACTTTCCCTGAATATTCACCATTGTACATTAGCTTAGCTTCACTTTACACGTAGATAAATAATACCTTGCATGTTGGACATTCGAATTCGGAGTACAACCGAGCGAGAGCCACCTTCTCGTTAACTTTTCGAGCTTCGCGATTCACTTCTTCTTTGCCGAGATTATTTGCCCTTCGAGGTGTTTTCAGCTAAAACAAGCGTAATTCCTTGATTACTACATATTCCCACTTTGGCAATGTATTCCGTGTAGTAGGAAGAAGGTGTCACAACCAGTTTACCAGAGCAGGGAGTGTTAGATGATGGCTGAAAAAATGTTATTAAGTTTGTATTATATACTCGACATATAAATGTTAGACATAGAGATATTGCACACCTTTCCCCTATGAAAATGGTGAGCCAGCAACGTTGGATTGGGAAAGCTGAGGTCACATTTGCTGCAGCAGAACGGCTGAATAAGATATTGTGCTTTTTGTTTACCTATAATGCTTACCCTTATTAGATTTTCTTGCAATGATCGGAAAATTGCTATTTCCGACATATGAAGATCTCTCATGTGATAATACCTAAAAAGTTAATGCTTTGTGGTAAGCATTGACCGTTTATTGATAACGGAATCGAAAAATGTTAGGAATCATGGGGCCAGAAATTGCATTTCTGTGGGAGCAAAAATGATGTTATTTCTGATGCTTTACGCTGTTGGGTGTTACTATTAGAACTCACATTTCGTATGCTGTTGCACAAAGCAGGTCACAAAAACAGCAAACTGTCGGAATCATGAGACGAGGGTAATTTTTCAATTCTCTGGTCGTGAGTCCTCGAATTTTGCACTTCTGAACGATATAAATCGATCTTTCTTACCGTACGCGATTACCTGCTTGTGAAATCTGAGAGATTCTTGATTGAAAAAGAAGCCATGATTACAAGTATCACATTTATATGGAGCACTCTAAACAAATCTAGATTAAGGTTTGCTCCGAAAAAAACTAACCTTTTTGTATTCTCTGAAATGTTGATCCGTAACGTGCTTCCTTTTCTCGAATGGAATGAGCAGCTTACCACAGAATTGGCACGGAATGAGCTATGAACATGAACAGACAATGACATTGATAGTTCTTACTTTTCCAAAAGAACATAAGGCGCGATCATCATAGCCATCATCGACTTCTTCCTTAATGCCGGAAGACGGTTCCAGGAGCTGAAATGGGAAAATAAGTACAGGATACATGCTCTAATTTTAACTTAAGTAGTGCACTGTTTGCTAACATAAAATTAAGTAGAACTTGCATTGCTGGAAGACGCTTCTCCGATTGGATAATCTGACAATTTGTGTTCTTCTTTCTTGATAACATCCATCTCTACTTCCATCTTAAGAAATAATTAATCACTTTTCTCTTCTTAGAACTATTTTACGTTGCGTTTCCTGTCGGACCAGAACTCTGTGGAAGAATAACTTACCTGTGTTAACATTTCGCTATCAAGAAGGAAGATATCTCTGGAAATCGTCTTAATGATCTGAAAATTCCAGGTGCTGAAGGGAAAGGTCTCGTAGTGTGCCAAAGCGCCGTTTCTCACGACGCTAGTTTCGCTATTTTCCGGTCATGACCGTAACCAAAACGCCTCTGCGCACTTTTTATCTCCCGAACCGATTACATTACTGCACTTGTTTCGGTAGTCACGCAAACGGGGAAATGTTATTAGGCTGTCTGAACATATGGAACATGTAGGCAACGTTTATTTATTAAACACTTCGAGCGGAGGTTGTTGTAGTGACGCGAGTAGTATTCGATGCTCCAGCGCAGCCGAAGAGCTTCTTCACTTCTGGGCGGATTTGTGAATTAAGGAAGATCATAACAGTGGGATGCGCCTGGAAATATAAGTTAGATAGATTGTAGGTACGACCTTACATTGGCTTGAAACATATAAACAATGCTCATATATGCTCCAAGCCACTTTGATGTGGAGTTGATATAGGGAATCCATATTCCATTCGAATACGATAAGATGAAAGCGAATGCTATGATAGCAAACTGAAAAGCGTAAATTAAAAAGCAAAGGTTTCAGAGCAGACCTGAAGGCATAGCTGGATCTCTCGCTTTCGTGACGAGTTCTGAAATCAACGAATTGTACAGCGTGTATAATGTCATTCTCACATTGTTTCCGTCGACTTCGGAGCTTGTCTTCCTTATAACATATATTATTACAACGTAGCTGCATAGCATATAAACACTTAAGATAGTACCACACGTTAATTCCCAATACCGAAACCTGCAAAACGTAGTTTGCTGTGATATTTTTAAAAGAGATCTACCAGCTGTCGAATGGATAGAAAGATGTTCCCCATGCTTCTGGAATTATCAGAAAATAACAACACGGGGTGATATTGGGAGAAGCGAGGCCGGGTCCAATCGTGAAAACAATAAAAATAAGAAGTTTGCATGTTCGCCTCGTGAAGATCCGGTCGAAGTGCATTGGAAACAAAACGCTGATCAGCCTGATTAGAGAATAATCGTAATGTGTTTTTCTGCAGGAATTGCTGAAAGTACCTGTTAGAAGTCATGATGAACATACAGACCATGAAGGAATACCAAAACACTTGCAGTATAAACATTGGAACTGCATTCCTCATTGAGCTGAAATTCAATTGATTATGATAAACATAAACAATTTCTCACTATGTGTCCATCATGGCTTGTCGCCATATGATAGCAGGGATTTGATGAGCGAAGTTAATAAGTATTCCCATAAAGTCGCATATGCAAATACAGATTACGAACCAATACCTGTAACTTTATTTATTTGTTCTAATGTTTCTTTTCTTACCAAGTCATGGAACGCAGATGCCTTCTTTTCAGAACAATCACGAAGAGTATTATATCCGTTATGAAACCGTAGATTGACAGCAGTGTCCAAATAGAAACCAGAATGAGATCGTCTCTTCGTTCAGGTGCAGTACTATAATTTAATTTGTTTTTTTAATAAAAGGATGGACTTACAATAACGCTTTGAGGGTGAGAAGCGACAAAGGAAACTCGTTCTGTTCCTCACTCATATCGAGCAAAGAGTGGGGAGGTATTTCTCAGTTTGCGATTGAGACTAATGCCATTACATCGTCGACGTATTTCCAAAGACGCTTGAACCAAGCGAAGCAGAGACTAATCACCATGCCAAACCAATATATTACTAAATATAGATTTGCTTACAATAATTATTTTTGTGAAATTCAGCTTAGTATAAACAACAAAGATAGCGCTAAATTTCACTAAAACAGAATTGCTGAAGAAATGACTATGCTTCAGTAGGTACTTACTAGAGAAGCCTAGAATTCTCGATGTTTAAAGTTTTTTTGAAATTAAATAGTGTCATTTTCTATAAAGCAAATAAAAATAATTCTACACTGTCTGCGCTTATTCAAAAGCATTCATTAACCAATTCACTGCAAATCACTTCACGAGTAACTAAAGAAACTACTGAATCTTCAAAGAGGAAAGTAGCTAGCTCTCTTATTACTTGAAAAATATTGGATCTATTGGCACCCGTTCACAATACAGGCCAGCGGTAAAATTTGTACCTTACTCGTACAGGAAAACTTCGGCTAAATTGCAGGAAATCTATTCACTTCCTGTCGGCCTGTAGGGTGTGAGAAATAAAGTAATGTTTATTCAGAGAAATCAAGCGTCAGCCTTGGTCATGTTCACAACACTAAAATGCGTCATCGGTGCATTCTCCATCTTCTTCTTCTTACTAACATAAAAGAGTTGCTTAACCTCATCACGAATCTGGGAATTCAGCAGCAACGATACCGTGGGATGAACCTAAAAAGAAAAAAGAAGCTATAATTAATATTAGTTTTATACTCACTCCACATTGAAGAGCATAGAGATAACTCATGAAAGCACCGTCCCACTTCGTAAAGCTCTTTAGGTATGGGATCCATAAAAAGTTAGAGAATGACACCACAAACACCACCAGAATCACACCGAACTTAATTGATTACAATGAACATTGTGTTAAAGAATACGGGAACCTGAAGACATAGACGAAGCTCTCTTACTCGTGCGGTTTTCTGCAATAACTTAATCATAATATTTCTCACTAATCAGAGACCTTTATTCGTTCATCGGAGATCTCCTTCCCAGCCTTTCTCATACCATAGATGATGAGAGTATAACAGCAAACGGCGAAAATACTCAGAGTTGCTCCGAACGACATCTCATAGTTAACGAACCTCAAGCATGGTATTATATTTATTTCGGGAAAATAAGTACCAACTATCCGCGGGATAGAGTGAAACACCGTACGACTCGGGTATCACTAATACATAGCAACAAGGTGTTATGTTTGGTGTAGCGAAACATGGTCCGACCACAAAGATCGCTGCTATTATAAACTTGGATCTCCTTTCGTTAAATATTATATCATAATAAGGTTGGAAAACGACGCTTACAAGCCTTGAAAACATTATTGAGAAGCTTTTGAAAAAAGTAATTCTTGCCTGTTGAAGGTCATGACGTACATGAAAAGCTGAAATGTGTACCAGAACATTTGCAATATGTACATTGGAATGGCATTGCGAAGCGAACTGGGATGCGATATTAGATATGTATGTCATAATGAGCTCTTACTATGTCTGCATGAACAACTGTCTCCATATGACAGAAGGTATTTGATGAAAGGTTGTTACTATTAAAACTCCTATATCACACATACACATGCCCATGGTGAACCAATACCTGATAGAGATATAATCGTGCGTTTGAGAGAAATTCTCCGTTAATGTTTTAGTACGTTCGCATACGGATACAAAAGTTGCTTCAAATTTCCAGAGTTGAAATGTCTTCCTACCATATTTGTTTTCTGATCCTCTTTCTTTTTAAGACGATGGATAGAAAGAGGAAATTCGCTGCGAAACCGTATATGCACAACATAAGCCAAATTGAGACGCATACTAGATCATCCCGACGAATGGGTGATGAGCTAAACATATTTTATACATAACGCTGTATCTTACTGCTGGAAGATAAGAGATTGTACTTACAACAAGGATGAGAGGGTAAGCAGGGAAGGATCTAATTCGGCTGTTGTCGTATCTTCCATAACTCAGCGTGAGTCGACAAATGGAAAAATGCTACCGCGCAGTTTAATTTAGTTTGAGCGCACTCGGATTTGCGTTTCGAAGAAACGATACGTCTAAGTTTGGTACCCATTACACCTCCTCGTCACCTTTCTAGAGTAAAAAAATTTATTCGTCAAATGGAAACGGAAGTAATATTCATGCTCGTGATATGAGCACCGAAGAGAGAGTGGTATGTTTTTGTCCTTCGGTGCTCTTTCCAAACATTTTCATAACTTCGAATTGGACCATAGAGTTGAAAACGAAGAGAATAGTTGGATGTACCTGCCAGAAAGATTATGACTAGTGGATTATTTATTTATCCTACCGCACTTTGGACAACGAAAAGATAACTCATGAAAGCGATATGCCATTTATTCAATGATGGAAGATAAGGCACCCATTCCCATGTTGAGAAAGTTATTATGAATACGAAGGCAATTATACCAAACTTTAAGAGGTCATTGTTTGTTTTATCCATTACGTAACTTACCTGTATGCATAGCCGAAGTTCGGTAGATTTACCCTGAACGACGAAAAATTATCTAAGACGTATAATGTCTCACTTTGGCTCCCGTTCTTCCGGATCGTGAAGTTCTTAGCTTCACAAGAATGATTGCATAGCTCATTATCATAAAAGCGCTCAGAATAGAAGAAAAGCATAAATCGTAGTATACAAACCTAACATTGTATTTCAGCTTGTTATCATGTCTACCTACCAACTGTCTGAAGGCACAAGTGAAGCTCCGTATTCGTTAGGGAACATTACCACATAACAACAAGGAGTTATATTGGGGGAGGAAAGAGCAGGTCCCAATGTAAAAATGATGCATATCATAAATTTGCAATTGCGTCGTCCGAATAGCCGGTCAAAGTTTGTGGGGTAAAGTACACTGATGAGTCTGCAGAAGGAGTTGAGCTTGACTATAGAGTGTAGCCAACCTGTTCGCTGTCATGGCCAGCATGCAAACCATATAAGTATACCAAAACATTTGAAAAACAAACATGCAAGCTGCATTACGAAAAGAGCTGCCAGATATTAAGTGAAACATAGTTCATGATCGACTTGCTTTGTATTCATAAAATTTTGTCTCCATATAACGGATGGAATGATGTGCCCAATTGTGACAAACAGTAGCATGAAATCACACAGAGACATACTCAAAACAAACCAGTACCTAAATAGCTTACTAAACCACTAAAGTGAAAAGTATGACCATGTCATTCTTCTCATCTGACGACTTCTTATGATTGAACAGCATAAAATACAGTTGGCTGCCAGCGCATATGTTGTTAGCAATGTCCAAATCGAGACACAAATAAGGTCATCCTTTCGTTCCTCAGATGTGCTAAGATATTTTGTTGCTTAAAAAGTTAAACCGACTTACAAAAACGCCTGCAAGGTTAGTTGTTTAGCCGGAAACTCATTTGTGTAATCGGCCATGTTGAAAATGAGCCTTAAAAATGAGAACCTGAGGAAAACTGAGAAGTGATAAAAGTTTAAATACCGTACGTGCAGTAGATGAAGAAATAAAAAAATCGTTCTAAACTCGTTTTCGTGCAAGTCTTAGACACTACGTTCTTGCAAGTGAAAATGAATTTATGCGAGGCATTTGTCATGTACTACCGAGGGA
Organism: Micoletzkya japonica; assembly: GCA_900490955.1. NCBI lineage: Eukaryota > Metazoa > Nematoda > Chromadorea > Rhabditida > Diplogasteridae > Micoletzkya > Micoletzkya japonica. The sequence goes on from LS925916.1 coordinate 42,455, forward strand.
ACGTCGCATATGATCGTGTGACTAGACAGTGGCTGAGGAATCGCTCATGGATATCTCTTTCTCCTTGACGTGCTCTTCTCCGTGACGAATAGCCGTGATCTTATAGTGACTGAATTCACAATTGAACTCGTAGAGAACGATGGCGTAGAATAGGGAGTAGAAGAAGACTATCGCATACTCCGTTAGCACGAAGATTGTGTACACTGTAATATAAAGATAACATCTCAAAATTATGCTTCACACAGTAACACTTCTACTACTTACTGAATACACTGCACCGCGTCGTGGCATAGGGATAAGTGTAGCTCATCGACACGAATGTAGCTATAGTTGAGATGATGATGATCCACTTGATGATGAGAGAGTGCTTCAGCTGCAAGAAAGATATCTGAGGCAAGAAATATATCTTTCTTGCTTCAACGATGGGAACAAGCCAAACATACTCTCTTGTGCTTCTTGCCCAAATCATGCAACCGATGGAGTTCCACTTGTAAAATGCTGCAGGCTATGAATCCTATAACCCACACACCGAACCAGAAGGCGTGAAATTCTAAATATTTGGAGTAGAAGGGAAAGATAATATAGAAAAAAAAATAAGAAAAATTGTATTCCTTTTACCGAATCCAAGGTTGACGTGCAGGACAATTACGAAAGTAAGGCCGATACATTCGAATATGGTGGCGACGTACATTCCCAGCGTTTGTGGGTACCAAGTGAATACAGGAAAGTACATCTGAATTTGGCCATCTCTTCCTTTTAGAAAGGGCTTTATAAGTTATAATGAACCGCTTACATAAGTTATGATGAACCGTGCGGGCATATGTATATAGAAACATATCAGAAGGATGAGCCGTTGTGGCTCCCATACTCCAATGACGTATGAAAGAGGAGGGACGGAACTGAGATGAGTGATGAGAATGGAGTTGTGAGAAGCGTCAGTAAAAGATTATGGGACACTTACGTTTGGAGAGATGGACAATCAGGCATGTGCCACTGAGATAACTCGTCTTGGGAGAAGAAAATAGTGTAAATTATACACACTACGAATCCGAGGAAAGGAAGGATTGACGAGCAGAAATAGATAGGAGCTACGGGAAGGAACTTCTGAGGGGCCTCGAGGGACCATCGCATGGGCTTTGTTAATTTCACCATGCGATACTGAAAAATGAAAATTATGACGAGACGCGAGAAGAAGCATAATACAATGCTCACAAGTGACTTGGGCGAGGGCGCACTCTGTGTTATATTGCGGTGAGTACACTCACTACAACCAGAGAACGTGTCCCAATCATTCGTAAACTTGCTTCTTCCCGTCTGCTTCCCATAATGATACTTGCTCTTACTCCTTCATGCTTCCCCGTAGACACAACAACAACCACACAAACAACAAACACTTATTAATTTGATTTGGGTATGAACTTTTGCGTGTCCCTTATTCATTTATTTCCTTTTTTTCTTCATTTTATCGTGACAGTGTTGTTTCATGGATATATGTATGTCTCTATTAGGTTTACTCTGCAAAGCTGCATTTTATAAGGAGAGAAGGGAGGAGAACATTTGAGGATTTAAAAGAAAATGTAGGAACTTAAAAGTGCATTGAGAAGGACTAAAATAAATATGGCAAACTTCACATTGTGGTATTCCAAAAAGAGTATATCAAACTTCACATTGTGGTATTCCACACTGCACATACTCAGAAATTCAATTATACCAAACATCTGTTTCCAGAAGGGTTCTTTATTGCTTCTAAATGGGACAGAATCTAACAGCTCCGATGAGAGACACGAACAATTTCAACATTCCCCAAGGAGAGCATCTCTACCTCCGTAATAACACACAGCCATCTCGTAATAATACCAGGATCGGGAAGGAACACGAAATATGCTAGACGGGAATGGGAGAGAAAAGGGAATGTTAGTCAATGTGTTTGGTCTTTGCGTACTGAAGTCGTCCCGTTCCCTCTCCTACAAGGTACTCCAGTCGACGGTTCAACGTCGCGAATTGCCACAGGAAGTCGTATGAGGTCTGTAATGTACAACTTATTACCTCTCAATCAATTAACGTCATGCTCCTTGTTTCTCCCATGCTGTGAAAAGACGGAGCTCGTCTGTGCAGAGATACTTGCGTAATATCTCCCAAGTGTCTCCACTATATTCCCTCTTCCGCAAACACTCGACTGATCTGTGTGTCTCTTACTCCATTCAGTTACCTCTTTTCTGTATACTCCGTAAGGTGCGAGCTTTTCCTGAATTGCGTATGTAGCCTTCATGAGATTGTAGTGAGGAATGCCGGTGAAGAATAGATGATGGGCTACGTGTCCGTCAGTAATATGATGCATGAGTTGGTCGATTCCGAACCCGTACGGTCTGTAGTAGCAATCACATTCCCTCTTCCTCCCCTTGTAATCTCGACTAATTCCTCTCCCAGCTAATCCACAGAACACGAAGTGTGAAAGTGTGAACTTTGTCCCTTTTGCCTTTCAACGTCAAAGTACCTGTCAATAGTCTGTAGTTGTCCCTTGACATATCCCCATGTTCCATCCTCGTATACTTGAATATCGTCCGTTTGGTGCTGAATTTCCCATTTCTCTCGAGATAAAGGAACGCTCATCTTTCGACTCGTACTTTGCCTTCTCTAACCCGTTTGATACCTGCAGATAAGTGACCATGGTAAGCCAGAATCCTTGGGCAAGAACGGGCAGCACATAGAACTTGACGAAGAGACCAAAGGATCCGAAGTACCAGTAAGCAAGCTGAAAGCGTGCATCATGGTCACAGTGAAGTGCTGAACAGTTGGCTAGACCAAAGTCTAAGTGTGCCATCATATGAGATAAGAGTGTGTGACTGACACTAGCGTACGCAACGCAGACAGCCCCAGAGATCACGCATTGGATTCGTTCCATCGTATTCTTGAAGAGGCTCGATCCCGGCCAGAAGTGCGATCCGTCCGTCACTCCGGCAATCGTGTACATGAACCATCTGACGAACAAAGATCACTCTCGATCGGTCAAAACTTTGCCTGCTCCGTTCCTATCTCTCTACACATCATTCAGTTCACTCGCCCTTAGCGCCCATCGCTCACTTTCTCTCCCGTCCATTGACAAGAAAGATTCAAATGGTCACACCATATATCGTACGATTTTACGCACCTCACTACGGCTGTCACTACATTGTTCGCGTAGAACTTGTTCGAGTTGTTCCAGGTAGAGAAGGTGTTCTCCGTGATCCATGGGTGTCCGTGGTCCTGAATATCTATCTATCAACACTTCTCAGTATGCAGATTTGTCAACAACTTCTCATAGGCTTCAATCTCAGATAATGATGGAGTATGCCGGAACAAGTCACTATGAACCTTCTTAAGATGGCTAGTATACGTGTGATGTAGACGGTGACTCTTCTGCCATGGCCAGTAAGGGGCAAAGACCAATCCTGATAAGCGCCCTCCTTATCTTCTCTTTTTCTTCTACGCTTCCTACCGTGAGCAATGTGTCCGAAGATATCGTTAACCCATGTATACTTGGAGAAGGTTCCGTGTCCACAATCGTGTCCCACAACAAAGATCGAGAAGCCGATCATACCAACCAGGAAGTACCTAATGAGAATGGTCAAGGGTGATCTCTACAATCCTCTCAAACCAGAACAACATTCCCGGAACTCCCGCCAGTTCAAAGTATGGCTCGACTTTGTACAGCAGAGCCATCAGAGCCAGATCCCATACCTAAAAGGTTGTGCTCTTCAAAGAGCATAGATAAAAAGTTGAGAAAGAACTTCCTTTGAGCCTAGTCTCACTCTCACTTTCTCTCATCTTCATGTGTTCTACTTTGCGGCTCTTTCACTCAGCGTAAACGAGATGAGATCTACTCGAGTATGTGGGTTAAGGCAACTACTCTCTTTCTATCTATCTTGAAAGGAAAGTCGAATGGGGAGAAAAGTGCGTACTAGGTATGCTATGGCTAAGCCAAGATTCTTCTCGAAGCACTCCTTCGGAATGCATGACCGGAGTTCGTCCAGCGAGGGAAGAGGCTGCAAATGAGGGGGTGTAGCCCCCAACCCCCCCCCCCCCCCCCCCGTTGCCCTATGCCCCCCTCCATCCTTCCCCTTCCGTGTCTACCGCACTCTGACCCCCTCCACTGCCACTTGCCATTCTCTCGCTCTTTTGTCCCTCCCGAGCAAGCCCCATGCCATTGAACGTTTTATGCACATCCTTTAGCCCAGCTTAGGTTTCAGAATAGGGGAAGAGAATGCGAAATTCGAACCTGGCTGAAACGATCTCCGGAAAGACTCTTCCTCTGCTCGGCAGACATGGAAGATATTACCTGAGAAGGGGAGAAAATCGAGAGGATTTGCGGCTAAGCAAGTAATCGAAGCATGAGGGAATGTAGAAGAGGGCGGGATGTAGAGAGAAGAAGGGAATAGAGACTAAGCAGGACTTCGGAAGGAATGAATGGAAGGGTAGAGGAAAGGAGAAGATGTGGGAACGGCGAGAGAAGAGATGGGAAGAGGGACGATTGGGAGGGAGACGGGCAGTCGACTTGGCCTCTCGGGACAGCCTATCTTTCTCTCTCTCGCACACTCTCTCTCTCCACACCCTCTCTCCTCTCTACCCCCTCTCTGCTTTCCCTCCTCCCACTCCTCTCACAGAGTAGCCCTACCAGACTCCACGTAGAACCCTCCCTCTTACAAGGCACAGACCCGTAGTCACCTCATACATCAGTGACCTCAAATATTCGAGACTAGACTGTAATGCGCAATCTATTAATAAAGACCATTTATTATATATGGATAAGAGGGAGAAAAAGCAAAATAGAGGCCGATACTTCAGGAACAAAAACATAGAGAACCTATAACCTGGATCAAAATATGCTGTTTTTCTTTGGAGCTCAGAAATTTCATGTTACACATTACTTTGATTTGCCTCAGGAGAGATGGGTGTACTATTATCATGTTGAAGGCTACCCTTGATTATTTTTTGTTTGTTTATCAATGTAAAGCACAACGAAATACAAACAAAACGACTTTAACTAATTTTTGAATTATTTTAGAACTTAGGAAAAGAGAATAAGAAAGCAAAAGAACGTTTCTGGAGCCAGTTCCTTTTTCACCCTTTCTCTATTTTGTCTTTTACTGTGCGATATTTATTTGAAATTCGTTACCTTTCCATACTCTTTCCGTTTCTGTTGGCTCTTTTCGTTACCGGGCGTCCAGCGGAAATCAATATGGATAATATATTTTTATACGTTTTGTTTGCATTTTGGTTTTTTTAGTTTTCGTTGTTTTATTAATGATTGTGAACAACTATTTCCATATATAATATTGCAGGATGTCTAGTTCATTGTTATGCCAGAATCTCAATACTAATTTGCTTATAGCAGTTTGTTATTTAGAATTTAAAAAAAATATTTTGTTGAGGAAGTCTTAGACATCATTTCTTGAAAACTGTACAGCCCAGAGGGTCGGAGGAATTATTCCGTTTGGTTTGGCCCCATCTTCTGAATACAATACGATCGTCGTCGGAAAATTGCAAAAAAATCGTTTTTCGAATTTTTTTTTTGTTTTTGTTATCCATGCTGTGATCCTTGTTGTCTCTATCCCTCTACCGTACCTCTCTACTCTCACCACTCGTGCGTCCACCTCCGGACATAACAAATATATAAACAACTAGCAAAACTACGCTGTACCCGGCGATCCACGAAGCGTGCCGCGGTCGCCCTGCTTATATGTCGTGCCCTTACCGTCCACCGTCCCCCGCGCCCACCCTCCCACTGGCATCTCTCAAGATGAAGGCGGGGTGAAGCGTATTCGAACACACGACTCAGTGCCCTTACCGTCCACCATCCCCGCGCCAACCCTCCCACAGTCATCCCTCAAGATGAAGGCGGGGTGAAGCGTATTTGGACACACGACTCCGTGCCCTTTTTGCTTTTTAATCTCAACAAAAAAATTTATATAAGTTTTTTTTGTTTTGTAATCTCGACATATAAGTTTCACTTAAAAATCATTACCATGACACTTTAAATTTAATGTTTCTGCTGATTGTGAGCACGAGTTTCCTCAGACTAAAGTGAAAATTAGCGCATTTGGACACTACTCCGTGTCCGTCTCTCTTTACTAAAGTCTTACTCATTATTTTTGTTACTTTCGCGGAAATATTATTTAATAGCAATAATTTGAATTTTCTTATTTTGTTATGCAATATACGAATAATCTAAAAAAATAACACCCTCAGTGATAAAAGGTAATATTTTATCTTGAAACACAGTTATTCACTCACAGCGTTCGCTCAAAAATGAAAAAAAAACTAAAAATGTTATTGACGTTTAGTAAAATATAATACTACGAAAATAATTATAAGAGCGTCATTATAAGAGCGTTTCAGTATCTGATTGACATAAAAGTTTGTTTTCGTCCGTAAGACGAATTCAAAACAGTACTTTATCATATGTATTGAAAATCTTGACGGATTCGATTAGTTTTTCTTATATCATCTTCCATCTGCTGCAAGTTAGTTTCAAATAACACGGCTGGAAACTCATCTTTAATTAACTGTAACATTTGCCAATTGATAAAGCATATGGAGAAGACATATGTAGTTTAAAACATTTCAGAAGTTAAATACCTTAGATGTTTAATTACTTGTTTACTGGTTGTTCCGTTATTGATTAAACAAACTTTCGATAACAGTTTGAGAAGATGCGTATTCTTGTGCATTCGAGATATCCACTATGGCTTCCGATTAGCAAATAGAAATAAGAATAGGCAAAAAAGTTGTATATTCCCAGGTCAATACGTTGTCGAATTCTATTACAACGTACATGAAATTTAAATTTAAAGTTTATCTTAGAACGACTGCGAACAATTATTAAAGCAAGGGAGGAGGGTAAGTCACGATTGCAACGGAGCCTTGTACAATATGAGGGGAAGTAAACAAATAGAACAGACAGACTACGGCTACAGTAACACCTTGCTAGAGGTGAGTCCAACACTGACAGGAGAAGACTTCGAAAGTTGGCACTTCTAGTAGAGGAAACGAAGAGGAGGGACAACCTGGTATCTTTCTTCGGAAGAAAAGGAGAATTATGGCACGTTGAGGTTCACACGAGGAAGAAGAGAGAAGTACCAGAGAGAAATAGAGACAAGGACGGTGAGAGTGAGGGAACTACGAGGGTAGAGGATACCTAGACATGCTATGGCAAGCGACGAAATGCAGACATTGATGACTGTCTAGGGAATGGAGAGAAGTGGGGAGAGTCGGGTATGACACTCTTCCAGTAGGGTAGATAGGAAAGGAGAGACACGAGGGGGAGAGGAATAGTGGATAAACTGGGGTGAGAAGAGGCGACCGCACGGGGTCGAGTTGCACTGAGATGAATGGGACTGAGGGAAGGGTACACCGGGTATAGGATCTCACTCGGAAAATTCAATTACGAGTACCTAATCGACGTTGACGAACGACGTCCTAATAGCCCCCCTAGTAGGTTTTGGCTTAATATCATGTTCTGAAGAGCCAAGAATACTTGGGCTGAATTACTGGATTATGAGAACGTCGCGCAACGGGACGTGCAAAGTACCTAGTAGACGCGGGCAGGATAGGTAGACAGGCCGACACCTGTAGTGTGAAATGTAAGTTAATTAGGAGTAGGAGGAGGAGATGAGGAGGAGAGCGACTGACTAGAAGAGAGGAAGGAGAAGGAATGAATGGGACTAGAAGAGAGACGGTATGTGTCGAGGAGGGCTCAAGTGAATGCACTCAATGATAAATACAGAGAAGGAAGGCAGGAAAGGGAAGAGGAGAGGGGTGTAGAGGTCTAGACAGAAGAGGTAGAAGAGCCTCCCGAAGGAGGACCGCCGTAGCCTCCAGACATGGAGGGACGTCGCGTGGATTTTGGCTTCTCGTGCACCTCAACAGGCTATTTACGGAATGCTCATTTGAGTGACCGCGAGATTTTCTAAAAACGCCGTTGTGTGTTGTACCTTCGTGTGCCGTTTTCGCTCGTCGGAGCGAGCGAACTTTCGTCCGCATACATCACATGAGAAGGGCTTCTCTCCCGTGTGGGTTCGGACGTGCGTTGTGAGATGGTCCGACCGGGAGAAGGCTCGCATGCATATTCGACACTTAATACCCCATCATTAGTCAGTACAACACACTGCCTCTTCTATCAAGCTCTCGATGTTTCCTCCGAGTATGCAGTTCGGTAAAAGGAAAACTGATGAAGATTATACGGTTCGGCAGTCGACGCCTCCTCACAAGGAGTGATTGTAACCATGCGGATGAAAAATATCATCTCTGGTGTAATTTTGTGCGCTGATTTCGAATATCGAATTGATAAAGGCGAAAATAGGCGTTTATGGTGGTTAGAAAAGTAAAGCACAAGCCAACTTTGAGCAAAGTTTTCTCGAAAATACTCTTACTCCGGAATTTTTGGATTTGATATTTGGAATCAGCACGTAAAACTGCACTAGAAACGATATTTCTCATATCAAAATTTCTCCGCAAGGCTAAAACCTACTTGTCAGTTAATTATGCTGTGGAGACGTCAATGGAATTTCTTCGCAGTTTGGCCGTGAACGAATGTAGTAATCATTTTTCTTTCGTTAAATGTTATTTGCTCCGGAAACTTGTAGCTTCGCCACACAACCATAGCGGGAATTGTATTCGCTCTCCTCTTTTTCTTCTCCTTTCCCAGTAGTATACCATACCTGGAAAGGTTTCTGTCCCGTGTGTATGCGAATGTGTCGGGTGAGTTCATCCGACCGAGAGAACCTTAATTACCCATTATTATGGTCCCTTCCCTCACACGGTATTCCCACATGTTTGTTCTTCGCAGTGAAACGGATTCTCCTACGCACACCACAATTTGCGCTGTGGGAATACTCAGCGGAAAGTGGTGCGTAGAGCTTACACGAGAAATAGAAGGACAAAGGAAGGTTGAGGACATAAAGGAATCAGTTCTTACCGTCTATCACAGTCATCCCTCGGACACTTGTACGGTCTTTCGTTCAAAGGAATCTTGTTATTCCTTAAAGGGCAGTATTGTCACCAATGCCTCTTTATTCTTTCATTTCCGGTTAAATCTTCGTTTCCCTTATATACATCGAGGCACAGGTACGAAGAAGTGTTCACGTACGCATGCGCATAGCGAAAGGTTTTAGTAAACGAAGCGTGGGAGAATAATTACGCATTTTTCGGTAGAACGGAAATTTGATATGATACGGAAAACTGTGGAAAAAAGCATTAATAATGCGCAATTGCCCAAAGGCTATCAATCTCCGTCCATCCTTACTTGAAGTCCTTGGAGTCGCCCATCTCCATAGATCCATAGTCACCATAGTCTCCATAATCCGAGCCTTCGCCTCCATCTCCTCCTGCAAAAAACTATTAGTTCTTCATTTGACAATAGATTAAGTACAAATAAAAATAAACAAAAATAATTTGTGTGTTAAGTCATCGTCTCGCTTGTATGAGAATGTTTTATTCTTCGCTAAAGCGAATTTCTCGGAAATCAAAGCAATAAAATCGCGGAATTGTAATAATAAGACAATCGTCACTCCCGATAAGCGTATCAAGCGGAAATGAGAGAATAGACTAATACGTTGACGAATCTCAAAGGGAGAGGACTGACCGTTCGCGAATCGATGGTCTACAAAGGCATTGTAGTCATCGACTGGCTCTTGCTTCGGTACGGTGAAGGGCAACGGAAGAGCTTTACTCTCGAGATATTCACTGAAGGACCGACACTTGACACACACAAATAATTACTCCGTACTTGGAGAAGAGCGGTACTCGCTGTTCCACTGACACAACCGGCATACGAGGAGGAGCATCGAAGATGAAAGCAGGCGGGGCCGTCTGATTTATCTTTGATCTCTGTCCAGAAGGATCTTCTACCTGGTGAGTGGCTGGCCGCGTCGTGTCCGATAGTCGAGTGAGAGTCGTCGACGACGTCTCAAGTGCCTCATTTACCCTCCAAGTCCTCTCTTATTATACTCACCTCACATGTCGCAGCTTTCGTTTCTCCGTTCGGTTGCACTTGGACTAGCTAAAAGAACGTATTGTAGGAGAGAAAGGAAGGAGAAGGGTCTAAGGGTTCCCTGTACACCAAGGGGCAAAGAGTTATCTCGATACCTTGAGTAGATCGGGAGCATCGGCTGTCTTCGGGGTCTCCGCATCAACTACCTGCAACTCAGGAAGACCGTTTCGGTGCGAGATCGACTGCAGGAAGTGCTCGACCAATGGAGAGAATTGGAACATCGTTGCCGACAAGCCTAAAGGAAGACCGTACCTGTAGAGGAGATGGAATGGGTTGAACGAGGGATCTGAGGAGGACTGAGAGGGGATCGGAGGTTGAGGCAATGTTAGACTGTAGGGAATGCAGGTCGGTTGAGAGGGAGAGGGGAAGGGGCAGAAGGGGAAGAGGAGAGGTTAGAGGGAATTGGAAGGAGGAGGTGAGGAACTGAGGAACATAGGGAGTATAGGGAGGACTTATGATGACTGAGGGTCGGGGGAATAGGAGACCTGGCGAGTTGAGAGAAGGAGTGAGTCCTGTGCCCAGGGACGACGTCGTCAAGGACGAACCCTTGAAGGACGAACGACCGTTCATCGAAGATGACGACGACGAATGAAGTACCGTCGCCTTCTCCTCTTCCTTCTTCTCCTCTCGGGATGTCGAGGGCATGCCTGGAAGGGAGGAGGAGGAGGAGACCCGATTGAGCTACTGCCTAGCAACGTAGATGTTGAGGAGGGGGTAATGAGAGAGACACCGCACGACTTACAAGGAAAGTCAAATATTGGAGTCTTGAGAGCGTCTGGAGTCTCTTTGCCGTTGAGTCCACCTGGAGTGAGGGACGATGACGTCACTGAAAGGTTGAATAATAAGAGACGGCGCTTCTGCCTATGGTTACATAGTCCGTTGCTGTGTCTCTGCTCTATCCTATGCCTGCCTTCTTCTTGCCTCCTATAGCTAGTGAATGGAAGAGAAGGAGAAAAGATCGCAAGCGAAGGGGGCCTATGTGCTCAGTGAGATGTGTGAGTGTCTGTGGCTGTGTAACACACAAGTTGGCTCATGTGCCAAAGCATCTATCGATGTACCAAAGGAGGGAGGGGAGTTAGGGAGGAGAGTACGACGAGTAGCATAGCAGGCATGGAGGCCAGACGCGGGAAACGGAAGTGCTTATCTATCGCGTCACAATGCGCACCAATTGTACATGCTTTTGGTGTTGATCTTGTCAGTCCTCTGCACATAATCTACTCTATCGTGTATACCTCACTTCCTCTCTAGCTCTTCTACACTTATCCGCAAGTGAATGGGACACATGAAAGCCCATTCAATACGCATATACCTACTTATGAGTAATCCGATATCAATCTGTCGTTTACGCATACAGATGTATTGTGCATGTGTTTCTTTCTAAGGCCTGCCATTGATGTCTCCTTAGCCTTTCCTCATAATCGTATTATGGCAAAGGCATCAAAGTGTTATGGTCGCGTGTTCCCCTAATCAGCTATCGGAAGTCTCCCATTCCCTGGGGTGAGAAATGTTGTAAATATTCGACGAACATCCGGTTCGCGAATGCAAGAAGTTGAAAGAGGGTGCATACATTAGCCGAGAATGAATGTTGCTCGTCCATCTCCTACCCGTCCCTCATCTTCTCCCCTTCGGGAACACACCCTATGCATGCTCCCTCTCATACTCTAATAGTCTCGCTCTCACTTCATCTAGCAACGGGGGGCAGGAGATATGGAAATCGTAGGCCATTGACTAAATGAAGGCTTAGCCGGGAGGGGAGAGATATGCTCACCGATGAGGGGCTCATTCTCTCCGAAGAAAGCTTGTGACGTGTGTTGTTGTAGGGAGGAGAAGGAGAAGCGAGGGGTATCGTCGGATTGGGGAGTCGTCTTATTCGGACTCGTCAGCTGGTTCGGAGTCGGAGTCATCAGCATATCCGACATCGTCGGCGTCTTGAGACAATCACCGTCGCTCGAACCATTTCCACTCTGGAGGAGAAGCGAATATTGAATGAGGGGAGAGACTACTTGCCTTGTTCTGTATACTCGGAGAGGAACGGACGGCCAGTCGAGTGGGTCCAATGGAACGGGGGACGGGAGGGCGACGAGGGGGCTCCAGATGACGAGTCTTCGATGCTGTCGCCATCTCCGAGGGAGAGACGACCGCCGACGACGAGGCTAGAACGAGGAATGAGGAAACAGCACGGAATGGAGACGAACGAAGGCAATCACTGCTAATGATGACAGGCGGAGATGGGCACATATATATGAGGGGGAGAGAGACAAAAAGAGTAGTGGGGACGACTGCTGTTGGAGAGGAACAACTGTTGTGTTCACATGCAAGGCGGGATCGTAAGGGGATGAGGGGATGGGAATAAGGGAGGATTGGGGGAAGAGGGTATGCATGGAAGGTTGATGGGAAGAAGGGGAGACGAGAAAGGCGATGGGACACTCAGCAACTACTCTCACAAACAACGTATGTAGGAAGCGAGTGGGTGAAGAATGCGCGGAAATGAAGGGGAAATGAAGGGTGAAGCATCTGAGGATGGTGATTTATAATAGACGGGAGGACGACGAGTCAGTTTGCGATTCGATCGATGTGAAAGGGAGACGAAAGAAGGCAGCGCGTTGATAAGCCGCGTGAGTTACTCACGCGCTCACTTGAGAAATAGTTAGCTACTCAGACGCTTATTACATTAGTTCTCCCTATCTAACTAAGTATTTCTGCCCGCTTTCTTTATTGGGATGGCGTCAGAATTGCAATGAGTGTGGACGGAACAGAAAAGATTATGCTGATGAGAAGGGTAGAGGGAAGTGGGGGGGGCAAGGAGGCAAAGGAGGATGAGGGAAGGGGGTATAGAAGGAGGGGGCGACTGAGGCTATATGTAGCTATGACACTCGACGAATATACTAGGGTGTCGTTGATATAAAGAGAGGATGGAGGAAGAGGAGACGAAGAAGAAGAAGCGTGTGGAGAGGGGGAGAGTGTGGATGGCAGAGAGGGAGAGGGGAAATAGAGGGAGAGAGAGAAAGAATGTGAAAAGAGAGGCTGCCAGGACTGAGTCGAAGGGCCGTCATTTGTAAGAAGGACTCGAGGAGACAACGGAGGGATCGATGGAAGAGATCAGAGAGTAGCGGAGAGATTGGGAATGAGGGAAATAGGGGAGGGAGAGGGGGGAATGGAGAGAGAAAGGAGAGCGAAGGTAGAGAGGGGAAGGTGCACGGACAGTGAGAGGGGCATTGTTGACTGAGGGGAACCATGGCATTTCACAGGAGACAGGAAGGGTAGCGAAGAGTCGAGAGTTTAGAGGGGAAAGGGACGGGAGGCTGTGGATGGGGAGCATTCATTCAGAGACACTCATCAAACAGCTACTCTCACGCGTTAGGATCATCTCCCGCCAATATATCCGTCATTCTCTTCATATACTCGCTTTCTCTCTACTCTTCCGCTATTCTCGCAATGATTGACTCGTCTCATCTCTTGAGTGCACAACCATTGTCAATATCGCTTTGTACACAACAACGTCACAAAGCGCCGAAAGAACAGAGTAAGTCAGTAAGGATTTGTAGCGAAAGACATTGGTGTATTTGAGTACGTGATGCTCCTGGAAATAGCACAAGGTATGTAGCCATTCAAACATCCTTTGCTACACTCACAATGCATGACTCCAAGCAGTTTTGTATGCGAAAGGACGAAATAGGCCGAGGAAAGGTTGAAGAAGCGAGCGAAAGGCGAAGAGAAAAGAAAAGAAAAGGAAAGAAAAAAAGAAGAGCGAATTGTAGAAGGAGGAAAAAGCGAGGAAGAATCCACGTGAGAGAGCGCGACCTGCGAGAAAGAGCGAAAAGGGAAAACGGAGACAGGAAAGGAAAATCGAAGGGGCGTCTGCCCACGCAGCCAGAGACGAGGGAACGAAGTAACGACGAATAAGGGAGGGGGAGAGGGAATGGGAGGGAGGGGAGGGAGGGGGAGGAGAAGGGGAGAAGGGAGTAGGGGAGTAAGGGTGTAGGGAGATACTATGGAAAGGAGATGGGACTGGGTGCGGTGACTGCATACATGGCTGAAGATTGGAAAGGCAAGGGAGGAATAGTGTTGGAGAGAAATGAAGCAACGACTAATATGGGAAAGGAGAGAATGGGAGTGGATAAATGGGCATTGGCTGTATAGATGGCGAAGGAGCTGAAGACTGGGTTCTTATGAGGGAATAGGGAGGGAAATATTGGGGAGTAGAGATGGGGGATGGGGGGATTAAGCGGATTGGTTGCATAGGGGATGGACTGGTGAAGGAACCCGGAAGGAGACTTGAATATGAGTCGAGAAGAGAGACAGATTGGGGAGGGGGAAAGATTACTAAATGGAAGGGTATGGACTGTTAGGGGGAGGGAGAAGACGGAATGAGGGGAAGAGCAATCGAGGAGAATGTTCCGCGGATGACATTAGTGGACAGAAGAATCCGTAGGGAACAGAAGAGGAAGGGGAGTAGTGGAAGAGTGAGACGATGAAAAGCAGAGGAGGGAATAGATTAGTGTGTAGAACGAGGAACACGACTCTCATCACATATTTACTGTGCGAGGGGAAAGAAGGGGGGGGGGGGAGACTCGCGTAATCGTCGCTGCTATTCCCTTGCAAGCGACGATTATTCATGGATGTAACTATCGTAACGACTATAATAAGACGATAAAGGAAGTGGATATTCGTACGTGTGTCTCTCGCCTACAGTCACGCGACTCTGCAGAAACAATACCGAACAGAGGCGATCAGTCAGGGCGTCGGAATGCAATACATTCCCTACCGTCTCGCATCTCGTGCTCTTTGCTAGAAAATGGAATGATGCTCTGTGAATGGCTGAGTCAAGGCCAAGCCATTCCGTGTCCCTCACTACCCATCCATCCCTCCCCACCCAACGCCCTCACTCGTCCTATCTCTTCTCTATGACTTGAACGAATAACAAAGAGCGAACCGTCTCTAATGGAGAATTGAACATGACCACTGCCTTCGCAACGGATATGGGGGCGAATGGTAAGATATGTATGCGTACGAGAGTAGATAGAAGAGGATGCAGTGATGTCAGAATGAACACATTCTGCCGAATTCCTGTGCACTCTCTGAGTGAGAAATGGAAGAGGAAAGAAGAAGAAGAAAGGGGAAAGGGGGAAGAAGAAGGAATAGGAAGAGGGCGAGAAAGGGAGACCAAGCATGTCGAGGATTATTCATCGACTACTCACAAGACACAAGGGAACGTGAAATGAGAATGAGGGGGAGGGGAGATTGACATTCGAGAATACGGAAAGAATGGTAAGAAGTGAAACGCGAGGGAGTCGAAATGAGCAAAACGATACTACTAATCTTTTAGAGCTCTACGAGCGTGGGTGTGTAATGGAAATATACATGGAAGCAAGGTTGAGAGATAAGGAGAGACAGCTGGAAATGGAGTAGTGGAGGGAATAGAGAGATCAGGAGGGGACAAAGGACGACGATTCGAAAACCCTGCGTTTCTAAGGTTTTGACGAGAGAAAAGATAAGGAGAAGTGAGTGACGCATTGAGAAGACAGTCGTCTGTTTGCAGAGCAACTCACGAGTAGAACGAGGGAGAGGGTTCCGAGCGAGGGAAGGCGGAGTGAGGGAAGTGGGGGGAGATAGGGGAGCAAGTAGGGTAGTAGGGGGGAGACAGGACAGGAGAGCGGACGGTTGGGGAGGGAGAATGGATGTGTGCGGGGGAGGGAGTGTCATTCGGACGATGAGAAGGGAGAAGAAAGAAGGAGAAGAAGATACTCATACGAGAGAGACACATGTGCCATCCCATGTAATAACACAGAAAGGGAAATGGAGAAGAGGCAAAAAGCGACGAAAAAGGTGACATCACGAATGCTCTCACTCTGTGGCAGGCCACTGTGAATTCAATGAAATAACATTATGAAATTGAACGGGCGAAAAGGCCGCGGTTGTACTCTCGAAAACTCTCGAAAAGGAGATATGTTCCCTGTACCCAATCGGTCCCCCGAACGCGTCTTCCCACTCTTTCCTCTCTACCGTAGTCAATGAGTGAGCTGGTTGCTCCTCTCCCCTCTCCCCTCACTCTCTTCCCTCCCGTAGAGGTCGTCCACCGTCCCTTTCCCTACCAGGGAAAGAGTCGCTGTCAACGATGTGTCCCGTGTTGATCTCTCCGTATAGAGTCTATCTCATTACCCGGGGTAATCATATCCCCTTCCCCCTTCCCCCTTCACTCACTCGAATCGTCTCCTTCCTCCTGCACGATGGCTGTGTAGTGATCGATCTGCTCGTATACATTTCTTCGTAAACTGTCGTCGCTGTCCCTCGATGACCCCTTAAAGTGCCCTGCACCCCTTCCATTTCAATCCTTCCACTTCCCTTCCCTTCCCCCCTCCCTACTCCCCTCGCAACTCCCACTCACACCCACTTCATTGCCTTCTAGCGACCTCTCCCTAAACTCGCCAGGTTTCGATGAAATATGCTCGAACACCCACGTTCTCTCCCGATGTGCTTACGGCAATTCATACGGCTCACTAATTTCAGTCTGCCGCCCGCCTTTTTAGGTCCACGTTAGAATAGCGTATAAATGGCGGTTTCCGTTGTATTGCGGGGCATTGTATAAACAACAATTGGACTTCCGCGTATTATGTTATGCTTGATAATGGCGATGAGAGACAAAAGCTGATGCACGGCACGGTTGAGGGGGAATGAAAGGAGAACAGATAATTGGCTGTCTATAGGCGAGGGTGGGCATTGATAAGGCGAGTGAATAGGGCGATGATGCCGTTGGCTACCGTCACTGCAGGAAGTCACGTGGTCTGCCAGTATATCAGCCGCTGTCTGGATATCCCCCTTCCCTTCCCCCTCAATCTCGCCCCCCCCCTTCAATTCGCACTAAGCACTCAGTAGTCCGTAATGAGATTAAGGGGGAGCCAACAAGGCAAAAAGAGCTGTGCGTTCTGTTGGAGGAGCGTTGCATATCGGGGAGTCGTCCACTACTCTTCTTCTTCTACTCAACGACAACTTGCCCCTTCTCCTCTTTACCCGTTTAACATGCCTCCCTCTACTCTTCATAAAAAGTGACCCTGTGTCTGCACCGTATCTCCCCGATCTCTTCGTTCCCCAGTAAACTCTCTTCCCCTACCCCCACACCCTACCCCCTACGCCCTGCACCCGAGCACACCCCTATCCCCCTTACCGGATCCTCCCCGACCCCGTCCTCCTCCTCCTTCCCGTTCGAGGATGAACTAGCCACGACTGCTGTTCCTCCCTCGGGACGCTGCAACTCAAGACAACTCATTCGTCTTTATCCTCTATGTAGTAGACAGATCAACCAACCCCCTCCTAGTTTACCCTCTCTCACGTCACTTTCATTATGCATGCATGGCCTTGGAAAGGACGCCGAAAACTGCAGAAACTGTAGGGAAATGAACTCGCGCGTGGTCCTTGCTTGGTCTCTCTGTGCAGATTTGAACGAGAAAAGTGACCTATCTGAAGGAGCCGCTAGGAACAGAGAGAGGAAGAGTAACGAGAGAGGGAAGAGGGAAGAGGGTAGAGGGAGGACAGCGAGGAAGTAAGGGGAAGATGCATGGCTTAGAAGGGAATGAAGAGAGGAGCGAGGGAAGGAGTACTAATAGTGATAGTGATACAAGGGGAAGGGGAAGGTCAACGATGTTGCGTGGGAGGGATGGAAGGAAGAGAGGGAGAGAGTACGCGTCAAGCATGCCGTTGTCCTCTATCCCGTCCACTCACTGTTTGTCTATCCCTCGCAGCTGCACCCAACTCCTCCTCATTTAGGGGACAGAAAAAGACCTTTTCCCGACCACCCTCATCCACCCTCGCACTCGGCTAAATGTTCTGGAGACTCGCGTTGCGTCGCAATTTCACGCAGTTGACAACGCTGTGGACGACAGCGAGAGGGATGAATTATGAAGAGACGCGCATAGCCATACATCATTGAGGACACGACGGATACTTCATTCTCCCACGCAGTTCTCCCTCTCTCTCACTCTCTCACAAAGGGACAAGAGCGTCGGAACGGGCGAATGAATCGAGACATAGAGGGAACGAGAGAGGGAAGGTGCAGATGGACAAGGGAGAGTACTACTCACCCAGATGGACGGAGGACTGCAGAATCGAGTAGACTGGTCGAAGGATCGAGAGAATGGCGGATGTACGAGGGGAAGCGGTGGAGGGGACGCCATCTGAGGGGGGAGGGGACGGATCATCGGAGGCGGTTGACAGGGCATGTACGGGGGAACTTGCATCAAATGACCGATCGGACGACCCGTGTAACTAGTGGAACGAGAGAGAACTCGCTGAAGGGCTCCACGAGTGGCTGAGGCACACGGGAAGGTCGAAGGATACGGTCCCCCCTCTACACGACGGGAGAGGGACGAGGAATGAGACTTCCATTGGGGTTGGGAAGACGGCAGGAACGGGGGAGGGGTGAAGGAGGTAGACAACATGGGAGGGGACGACGAGGAGAGGTCCGTCGACGGAAGGGCGGACGAGAGGGACGACGACGTGGAAGGCTGGGGTTCAGATGCTCGACGGCCCTTGACGACCGACGGATCGTCCATGCATTCGACCTGAGGAAAGGAATGGTTAGGGGGGAAAACGAGGCAGAGAGTGAGGGAAGACGCGAGTGTAATGAGAACAATACTTGAAGCATTGTTGTACTAGGATACGATAGAAGGAAGAGGTAGCCCGGATGTTTGATTGGGAGGAATGGAGGGTGATCACAAAATGAAGAGAGAAAGCACAAAAGAAGAGCAGAGAAATGACAATTCGCCGCGGCGAAAGTATCCTGTAGCCTGCACTCGCGAATGTTATCATTTAAGGGAATGGGAAGAGAGAGACGCGCTTCCCTCCCCCGCACTGGTTTGCTATGCGAGGGGACACGAATGACGAAGACCCATGAATCACTATCTTGCAAGGAGTTAAGACCGCGAGATATGGTGGAAAGGCGATCTGCTCACTTAGCAAAGTAATGTGAAGTACAAGAAACTGTGGGTGGGAGGAGAGGGAGAGGAAACGGAAAAAGAGACAGAGGGAGAGAGAAGACGTATAAGGAGAGAGCGAGAGAGAGCGCGCTGAGGGGGCGGAGTGCTAGTAAGGGAGGGAGGGGGAGGGAGGGAAGAGGGAACACCCGGAGGAGGTAGTGGGTGGGTGGACATGACGTTTCATTTATTCCACTACTTTATCCCCACACTATCACCAATTATCTGCCGGTTCCGAAAACAGGATTATTATTAGTGGGAGAGAGAGTGTGCATTATGCAACGGTTCTGTGAACCTTGTGCCTCGTGGGGGGAGAGAGTCTCTTCGTAGACTCAGACACCAGCGAGAGTTACTGCTGTGAACACGCTCCTTCTCTAAGGGGAAAAGCTTACACCTCAACTGCAAAACAACCGTGCTTTTGTTACAGCGCAATGACCATTCTCGGGCAAATGCGTTTTGCTCTTTTGGCAATCCCCCCAATCCCCCAGACAATTCGTAATTTATGATCGAGAAGTGCACAAAATTGGCAACTATATTCGTTCTCCACTCACGCACATTTCCCATGCTTCTCTCCTTAACGGGGAAAAGCGTAGGTGAGCTTATTACGGAATCGCTCTTGCCTAAATAAGGATGGCGAGTATGAATGAGGAGAGGAATGTTCCTGGCATGCGCATAGCTATTATAAATACATTGAAAGAGGGTAGAAGGGGACGAACGGAGACAAGTACATGAAAAGGACTTTATGGGCGACATCGCAATATTAGCAGTCTACACCAATTAGTCGGAGGAGGGATAGGGAAAGAAAGAGAGTAGATGAAAATGGTGAGACAAGAGGCGAAGAGGAGGGAAGGAGCGATGTAGTGTGTGTGCACTGTATGATAGAGGAAATGAACGGATTGACAAAAGGAGGGGGAATGCTGAGGGTGGCAGACGAATGAAGGGAAGAGATATGAACAAGGGGAAGGGTCCGCCCTCGGAAGAAGTAAGGGACGGTGGAGAGATGAAGTGAAGGGCAGCGAGTCCGAGTGGGTTGAGGGGGGCGGAGAAGGAAGGGAGGGGGAGGAGTGGGGGGAGGAGTGGGGTGCAGGGGTACAGATAAGGAGGAGCCGAGCGGGTCGAACCCCACTTACTCATGACTCGGAAACCCGTCACGCACATCCTCACCACTGACACACCCTCGCTTCGTAAGTCCTTCCGTCTCCCAACGATAACGCACCAAAGTATCTCCTTATCGAGTTAAGATTCTTTATCTTTCAACACCAACAATTGTTCTGTGTTCACAAGTGAGACCATGAATTTATTAAGGGATTGAACTGTAAGCAATACTACCCTCTGGGGTGAGGGATGACGAATGAATGAGTGCAGGCGAGAGAATGCAAGGAAGGACTAGAGGGAGGAGGAAGAAGCAGATAATATAAGGGAGGGGGAACGACGGGAGAAGAGAGGTATACATACTGCACGGGTTGCGAAGACTTGTGTTGTAGTGAGAGGGGAAAGGGAGGAAGGACTATACATGCGATGGAACGATGGTGTGAGGGCGTGATCGGGAAACTGAGATAATTAGGGAAGAGACACCGGGAAGCGCGGCTCTCGTCAGTCTTTGTTGATGCACTTATCAGTCAGGAACTGAATGAACTCCTCGTAAAGATGGTGTCTAATGGAGATCATGGCGTGGTCCTGGTTTGTGTACACCTGAAATGAACTCAGCGATGCGCCTTGTCATTTCGCACTTGCACTCTCCTCTCCATTTCATTTATGACGATAGAGATTGTCAGTGACCGTGTTTGTACTCGTGTGCTTTCTCCGTTTCCCCCAACTAAGTCACTCTCCCTCCATAAACTGCATACTTTTCGATGATTGCATAGTAATGTATGCAGGTGTCAGGAGAGATTCTCGTATGTATGCCCCCAACCCTCGCATTTATTCACTCATTCATTCCCCTACTCGCTCCTTGTATTCAGTGCAGCTGCCGCGAGAGATATCAAACCAATTGAGCCGTACAAAAAGGCACAGCGAGAGGAGTTAAAATGTGTGATGCGAGTGGGTTGGTACAATCTCGAAGCGGGTTTTGGGTCGGTTCGGGGGAAGAGGGAGAGAGATCAGTTCAATTCAGCGAGTAAGAGAGCTGTAGCCGGGTCGGGGTTTGAGCTGCCTTTACAGGCTGGCCTCTATCTGACCCCCTCATAGGAAGTTCCCTAACCCATTCGTAACCCGAAAACGCCGAATAGCCGAGTCGAAGCGACCCGCAACAAATGAAATGTTCGAGAACAGGAGACGAAAGGTTCTCGTCTCGACCTGCTTTTGTGAGATTGGCTGGTGAGAGCGAGAGAGCGAGCTTTTCCTTTACATTCCCTGGTCCGTCCACAAAACATGCGAGAGTGCAGGAGGGTTACGAATTGGTTGATGGTGCGAGAGGAGTGGGGGTGGATGGGAAGAGGAGGAGGAGGAGGGGGGGTAGGGTGAAGAACAACTGACCAGCTGGGTGAAGTGAATGTTGGCCATTTGGAGGGATTGAGACAGCAGGGCAGAATGTTGGTAGTGTACGTTGTCTGAAGCGATGTCTTTTCCCGTGATTTCGATCCCCTATTCCCCAACCTTTACTCCATATTCCTCCTACTTCCACCCTCCTATTCTCCCAACTCCTCACCATCGGCTTCTCCATGTGCCAGAAGATAGCTGACGTTCGCGAGTCCCTGCACTTTATCGAGAAGCAGCGAGTTCTGTATTAGCCTCTTCCCTCTTCCCTCCTCGCTCCTCTCCCCTATTCCTACGCACAAAACGTCCCTCGAAATTAGTGTTTTCAGACTGACAGAGCAGTCGGCCTTTATCCCCTTATATACATCGGCGAATGAATAAGACAAGAGCAAAAAGGGAGGATTCGAGGGGTTGAAGTGAGAAGAAGCAAGAGAGGGGAGCGGAAGGGAGACTCACATTGTACCCTCCTCTATTCTCTTCTGGATATCCCATGTACCGTTCGGTGTATGCAGAATCTGCAATAAAAAGCGTGTTGTCGATCTCTCCTCCTCCTCTCCCTCTCCTCGCCCCCCAAAAGGGAATCATTTCGTGTGTCCACCCTGTCTGTGTCTCTGTTACCAGATCGTGCGCGTCTTTTGCGTACGTTAATGCAAACACTATCAAAATTACAGAGGAATCAAGAAGATGCTAATCGCGTGGGAGTGGGAGGAGGGAGCGTAGTAGAGAGAGTGTGAGGTACTGCCTTCCCTCAGTTGAGCTAATCGGAGACAATAACGGACCGTATAGGGTGTAGTCAGTCACTGGGGCAACTGCCATTGCGCATCGGAAGACGTCGCCCTTATCCTTAACTGCTATGTGCGTTGAGATGAAGCCACCGTACGACTGAAAACGACTTTGACATTCGGCAAATGTCGAGGAGAAACGAAACGAAGCTAAACAATACGAAGCCTACCCATCCGAAGACCGTCACTGAATTCTTGTCGATGAAGTCGTAGCGGTTCAGAATCTCTCTGTAATCATACTCTTTCCTAAGTAGCCCTGGGAGAATAAAACTACGCAGAACATCTTTTAAAGGTAAGAGAAGGACTCCTACTTGACAGCTTCAATCTGGTCCTCTGTTTCGGGAACTCCAAGTCTCTCATATACGGGTTCTTTCAGATTCCATCCCCTTTGTCCCGTTCCCCGCCCGTCCACGTAGGCTATTATCATCTGCTCCGATGAACAGAGATACAGCAGAAAGTCCCACGGTGTCTCCAGGTTGTTCATGTACGAATGGGGTCCTCCGTAGCTGAAGCGATGACGTCACAAGGGGTGACATGCTCAAAAGGACACTCACACGTTGAGGAAGAGCGGGTATTTCTGGCTCGGATCTAGTCTCGGGGGCATCATCAATCCGACGTGGGCATCTGCAATGGAAAGTGAGTGACCAGCGGGTTCTCTGGCCCTCTCCATTCCCCCAGTCTCTCCTCATTCCTCTGTCCTCTCCTCTTTCCTCTTTCATCTCCTTCTCTTCCGTTCCATCCCCCGCATGTCGCTCCTACGTATTGCACATGCTGCGAAAACAGGTGGACGCGCGATAATGGAGAGCATGGGGATAGCGAGAATAGGGAAGAGGGTGGATTGGAGGAATGGAAGGGAATGGAAGGGATAGTGGACAGGTGCATCGATGGTGGTCGACACCATCGTGCACTCTTCTACACTGAACAGACGAGACACGTCGCTCGCTCTCGCAAGACGAGTCGTGGGCGTCTCGCATGAAAGGGAGTGATTACCTATGCCTGAAGGCAGTCGGATACTCTCGTGTGTAATGGTCGGCGCATCGAATGACAACGACGTCTCGTCGGATCCTCGCAGGCGCTTCGCTTAAGGCATGCCCTTGCCCACGTGCAATCTACTTTGTAGCCAGAAGCGCAACTCTTTCACTGGACTAAAATTTGCAGGAGAGACTACGAATGAGAAATGTATGCAAGTCGAACCATCGTGAGGATTCGTGATGGTCATGAAGTAGAGTCGCGTATCTTTGAAGGCCCCTCGACAGCTGAGAAAGGCCCTGTTTCCCGTCGGAGACACCGAAGCGATAGAACTCTCGCACTCGGGAATCGCACACGACAGACAGTGGATGGCGCCCTCCTTAACCACTACAGTACCCCTCCCAAAGGACACATCTCGTGCTATCTAATCACGTAGCCTCCATTTTGAATAGCCTCAAATCATGTGATAAGGAGCTGTACAAACCTTGGTCGAAGCGCGGTCGACACGATA
Source organism: Micoletzkya japonica (assembly GCA_900490955.1). Lineage (NCBI taxonomy): Eukaryota > Metazoa > Nematoda > Chromadorea > Rhabditida > Diplogasteridae > Micoletzkya > Micoletzkya japonica. The sequence continues at coordinate 66,185 of LS925916.1, forward strand.
AAACCGAGAACTAGCTATGCCTCCTCCCATCGCGGAGTACGATCTGAGAGGGTGTTTCGTTACGATAACACGAATAATAGTCATCATCATACATCGTATCGGTCTTTCGATCGTATCCCACTATCGACAGTACATCGTAGGGTCCTCCGTGAGTAGCCGTTATTCGACCAATTCCGTCATTCTGCAGTATACATTACATGTCTCACGCTACAATTATCCACGTTGTACGTTCTAGCTTGATCTCGTATTTGTAGTTTCGAACAAGAAAGAGAAGAGGAAGCGACGAACATCCAATTGGATGTGGGCGACGTGATTGTAGATGTTGTCGTCAGCGTATCGCGTGGGAAGCAGGGCGAAGAATCCGTTGGAAGACGAGGGAAGATCGGCGAAGTCGGGAGGAAGGGCCCAGAGTCGACGAGGACCGAGGGTGAAGGGCTGCTCCAAGGTCTAAAGGGGGAAAGTTGTCCTGGTCATCGTCTATCTACTCTCTCAGTCCTCTTCACAGCTGCATCGAATATGCCATTCCCCCGAACCCATCTTCCCTCTTCTTCTCCCTACACAATACATTACATTTAGCTGGCGTGCGCAGCTGTGTCGCAATGCAATCATGGACACCCTCAGCGTACGGCAATTCCCTTTTATGCCCACTTAATTTGCTTTCCCGCCTAGTCGTTCTCCTAATATAGTTATTCTACTCACCATTACACAGTCCCGTTCGTCGCATAGAGTGAAGTATATGACATTCTGTCGCCTATTCGACCAAACAGTCAACAGTTTCTCTCCACGAGTCGCCGTTGGCTTCACCCAACCAATAGAAAAGATGTAGTATGTTCTGCAAAATGAGCAAAAAGATCTGGGCCGAACCGGGATTCGAACCCGGGACCTCTCGCACCCGAAGCGAGAATCATACCCCTAGACCATCCGGCCACTGGGGTACACCTTGGCCAAATGCGAGCACGTTTCGCCGAGTGCCTAGCGTCTCGTATATAAGAGGGGAACACTCACTGGTTCTTTAACTCCTCTGGAGGACTGATAACCACTCGTTGCTGTGTCTCTCTATTCCACAAGTACAACTTGACTTTTGGCTGCTGCGTGACTCCTGCCTTCGGATACGGGATGGATTTGTATCTAAAGAGGAGGGATTTAGGGGTGGTTATGGTCTGTACAGAGAGGGAAAGAGGAGGGGATTACACACTCGGGGTACTGGACGCCCTGGTAGTACTTCTTAATGAAGACTTTGTTGACATCCGTGTCGTCAAACTTGATGTAAGAGAGGAAACGACCAGAGGGCGACCACCAATGGGCGACGGAAGTACCGAGTACGTCCTCTGTAGGAGGGGATTAGCAAGGCAACCAGTCGAGTCTACTCTTTACCTTCATACAACCAATCGGCCACCCCGTATCGCACATAATCACTTCCATTCTGAGTCAACTGCTTCGCACTCCCCGCCACCTCGGGGTCCTCTTGGTAGTAGAGTGCATTCCCGTACACAAATACCTGCAATCATCCGCCCGTCTCCCTCTCTCTTTCCCCTCTTTAGTCTCTGTAGCCTCGACAGACCGGTAGGCACTCACAAACGAATTGGAATTGGGATCGGGATTCCACGTAAACTCTTGAATGTTCTCCGTCCCCGTCCCCTTCGGGCCCACTAACATCAAATCTCGGGGAAACCCTCTGAAAAGCAAAGAAGTGAGACGCGTAATCGGGAATACAAAAGGCGGCGTACTGTAATCGTCCATTGGACACCCGTGCAATGCGATACGTCGCCTCTTTAGAATGACGAAAACCCTGAAGACGAGGGGATTTGTGAGAGAAGAGACGAACGAGACAACTCACGATTAAGCTATAACTGTATAAAGCTGCATATCTGCCGTTGGCAGAGAATTTAATCCTCTCAGAGGAGTAGCCGGCTGGGAAGTCGGAATCACGAAGGAACTCGCGTTCTGTATTCGATTCGGGCGAGATCATCATGAGAGTCTCGCTCTCCGTCTGATATACTCATTCAGGGTGAAGGGGGGGGGAGAGGGAAAGGGGGCTACTCACCACGGGGTCCACTTGTCCGTGAAGCAAGGCCGCTCCATTCGGCAGCCATTGCGTGTGCCACGAAGCCTTCACTATGGGAGTCGTCGCGATGAGGTCAGCGAAGGTGAACTTCCTGTAGTTGGAGGGGAACTTCTTCCTCGTCCGAAGGGAGATGGGCGTCGTCTTCGTGGGGGAGAAGTAGTCGGGGGATGGGGTGGTTTGGACGTGGTTAGACCGAGAGGGAGACCACGAAGCAGAGAGATCAACGGCTGAAGAGAACGACTTGAGGTGACTAACGAGCTCGTTAACGGGGAAAGAACATACTTTTTTGGTATTTTAATGGCTCCTTACACCATGGGTTTACGAGGAAAGGTAATAAACGGGTGGAAGAGTAATAAAGGGAATCGTACGTTTCTGCGTGAAGATGAGAGTGACCCCGACGGCGACGCAGACGATGATGAATACAGTGAAGAGGACGGCGGCCACCCGAAGGGCGAGACGAGCACACTGATATCCCCCGTAGCTGCCACGATCCATGTACTGCAGTTACACCTCTATCAGAGGATTGCGTTCTAAGGGAATGGGAAATTGATATAGATAGGAGAGGACGCTGATTTCAACTCATGTACTGCAAGGACCTCCTGTTCATTCAAGGAAAGACCCCTCTCATTTCCCCATTCCTACGCGCATTTCAACCAGAACAACTGCCCACGTACTCATTAACGACTTTGCTCTGTCTCTCAATCTCTCCTCCACTCGTATTCCTTTCTCTTTATTCCCTGTCATCCCCCTTCTTCCCTCCCCAGTCCGTCTATAAACCCATGTACCTGCTCTTTCAACTCTTCTTTCAACTTCTCCAGAGAACACCTCTAGCCTCTCCCTCCTCAATCTCTCTGCCATCAACCCTTCCCTCACTTTCCCTCCCCTATGCTTTCTTCTCAGCTCCTCTTCCACTTCCCCTTTCACTTTCTCCTCCATCATTCTTGTGTCTCATTTATCATCGTCAAGTTCATAATCCAACTTCTTTGAGAGTTACGTAACAAACGTAGAGATTGCGATAAAAGAACGAGCGATCAAGTAAACTGACCGATTTGTCCATATCACGAGATTCGTTGTACGGGAGAGTAGAGGATAGTCATCTGTAGATGATCGGTCACTCAGTCTCTAACAGGGAATAGAGAGGGAGGGATTGAGAGGGGAGGGGATACGAGGGGGCGGAAGAGTGAGAAGGATTATCAGACTGTCGACAGAGGAAATGGATGAAGAGAGAGGATGAGGGAGAAATGGAATGAGTGATAGCAACATGATGAGCGAATGAAGGGGAACGACAAGGGATAGCGAGGATCAGATGAGAAGGAGGAGAAGGAGAAGGAGACGAGAAGGAGGATATATGGAATGGATGGAGGAGATGTATGAGAGAGAGTAAGTAATGAAGGAGCACTCGAAGAGCATTGTGGCAGTTGATGCAATTGGTCAGTGGTGGTGAGGGAGAAGAGGGCCGGGTGAGAAAGACGCTGAGAAAGTGAGAAAGTGAGGGGATGAGCGAGGGAAGGGAGGGGGAGGGGAGAGGGAGTGATCGAGTACCAATAGCACAACACAATGAAACCATCTACTGCCAGCTGTCCTTTTTGCCCTGCTCCCTCTAATTCTCTCACTTCTCCTTCCACTCCTTCTCAACCCTCTGACCGTGTTCATTCCGCGCTTTTTGATGCGCGCTAAGCGGTCGAACCCCGGATTAGCCAGAGGCACGCAACATTTGCCATTGTGAGGAAAGGGAAAACATCTGGAAGACGGAGACACTTAGAAGAGGATGGCAGAGGTAGAGAAGAGAGAATAGACTGGAGCAGATAGGAGATGGGGAAGGGTGAATGGAAGAAGGGAAGAAGAGGGGAAGACAGAAGAGGGCATGGAGGAGGGTAAGAAACAGTAGAAGAAGCTGGGGGATGGGAATGAGAGGAGGAGGGGGAGATAAACCGTTCTCTCACTCTCCTCCCCTCTGCATTGTCCTGGCCGCACTCTCGACATATCGGGTGAGTCGCCGATATTTGATACACACTGCGACACACCCCGAGGTGCTAAGAGGAGCGTGTTGAATAGGGGAGCGAGTGATGGGATAGGATGAGAGACGGTGAGGGGAGTAAGAGAGGGGGGAGGGGGAGAGGCATACATGGAGACACAGAGAGTCAAGCGATGGAGCCAACCACACTCTCCTTCTTCCACACAAATGTGCACCTGATTCAAGGGTGTCGCCCGAGACGAAAAGAAGAAGAGACAGGGGACGAATGCAGGGCATGGAATACTGTGAAGGAAGAGGGGAGGGGGGAAAGAGAGAGGGAGGAAGAGAGACCAGTCGTCGAACCAACACCTACACCCGACTCGCTTACGGAGACGACTGTATAGGGAAGAGGAGGTGTTGACAAGGGAAGAGAGAGACAACGGCGAACGGACAAAAAGGAAGTAACTGGACCAATTAATGACGGGCGAGCGAAGGGAACGGCTGTTTGGCGAGAGAGTTCAAGCTTGACTGGCGAGTAGAACAAACTATCCGGAAGTCTCTCGGTGAGAAGATGGGACACTCTCGGAACTGTAGGGAAGGGCAGCAAGAGAGATGGAAGAAGGGAACGGGAGCTAATCTGAGGGGAGGAAGGGGGAATGGACGAAGATGAATGGAGACGTGAAGAGAGGAACTTTGTTCGGCTGTCGAGTGTGAAATACGAGGAGTCGGCAGGGGTGAGAATAAATGACTGAGGAGGGAGGACTCTCAGAACACCTCCCCCCCTACCGCCGTCCTCCCCCTTCTCCCCCATCTCCCTACTCCCTTCCCCCTTACATCCCCCCCCTCCTCCATCACTCCCTCCTCTACTCCTCTACCCCTTTATTCCCTCGTCACGATTGGAGCTGTCAATGTTTGGCGCGCGTTTTGTAGTGCGAATGCAGTGTATAGCTCACCTCCCTAAGGGTATCCATCGCCCTCCCCCCGCACCCCTTCTCTTCTCTTCTCACTCCATCTACACTCTCTTCTTCTCTTCTTTCCCCTCTGAACCCCACCCTTCTCGCTTTCTCCCACACAGATCGCTCCTCTTCACACACATTTGGAGCATATCTCTTCCCCCAAGGGGAGCGAGTCAGAGCAGACTTCATTCACAAAAAGCGAGAACGAACAATTTGTGTGGCAAGAGGTTAGTGAGATATGCAAGAGGAGGCTAAAGGGGAAACCGTACACGTAGGGAGCATTCCTGATTGGTCTAGGGGATATGAATAGAGGAGGTGATGAGGAGAGAGGCTTTCTCTCTAGAAGAGAGCAGTTGATCAGATTCGTCTCGCGTTGCCCTGCTCTCTTTGTCGTGACTGCAACTGCACGTGAGATTTATCGCCCGTCTCGACGCGACTAATAGACCCCTGTGAGAACGAAGGGAGAAGGAATACTCACCTGAGTGCCATCTGTCGACTCTCCCGATGATCGCATCTTCCTCACTCCCGGCCGACTCCTCTGCCAGACCCTCGGTCGTCCTCCATCTACTGTACCCCTCCCCCTCTCCCTTGCAGCTCATTCTTCGTACCTGTTCTCATTGGAGACGGTGCTCCTCCGTTGTGTACTTGGTTCATGTAGTCATAGCTGATCTCCATTCGCTCATCCACAGGTCGGAATGGTCGCGGCGTCGTTATCTACAGTATTCTTGTACTTCTACCTCTTCATCATCCCTTACTATGCTCTTGGTGCTTCTCCTCCTGATCTGTACAGTGGCAGGAGTGACAGTTTTCGACTGATACAACTTGGGAGGGTTCGTCCTCGAGAAGGGGGCAAAGGGAGGCTGTCTCGACCGCATGGAGAGAGTGGTCCACGTGAGGGGTCGTTGGGTGGTCGTGGATCTTAGCTGAGGTCGAATGGCGTGTATCTGTCTATTCGTCCACATCCTCGTCGAAGGAGTCGTCGTCGTCTTCGGCAGAAGTCTCGTCGTAACCGTAATCTGTGGGGACTGACGTCTCGTCGTCCTCTTCCCCTCACTCTCGCTCAGTCGACTCAACTGCTCATGAGTACTCTGCAAGGAACGCTCGTATCGCTTTCTCGTTACTGTCCATCAAACTTCGCAAATATTGACCTCATCCTCTCCTCATCGCCATTTTCCATTAGACAAACTTATGAAAGGGGGTTTGTGCTGAGAAAGAAGAAGAGGATGAGTGATAGATGGATAAGCATCAGAGGAGGGGACAAAAGAAGAGGGATACCTCCCTTGCTGCTTGGACCATCTCTGCCTTCGCTGCTGTGGACTGAGCAGACCGCAAACCGAGGAATCGGGGGAGATTCTCGAAGCATTCCGTCATGTCTACGTCGAGAATGCGGGAACACGCACGGAGACCGTTCATATCTCAAGTGATTATTAAAGAGACATCGAAGAATATATCTTTAAGTGCCACTTACATAAAAAGTTGTTATCGTAAATAATGCAAAAACAAAGAAAAAATAATATACAATTTTTGAAACTTCGTTCAACAACGGCCATTATGTTTAGCATACTAGGGATAAGCCAAACAGAACCATTATGATGTACTATACTCGGAACTTTTTGAAAGTTTTTCAATAACTATGTTGTGGCTTTTATTACTTTTCATTAAAATATTTCGAAAGGTAAATAATTGAGTCTATTAAAATCCAGCTACAGTTGCTTAAGTATTCCCTTTGAGAGCTGCATGTTGCAATTTATTATATTTTTGCCACATGTAGAGTATTAGGCTCTCCATTTCGTCTATTATTCGAGCGCCCCACGTCTAATCAATCGCGGAAAAGAGGATGGATCCTACCCCCCCCTGAAAACTTATGGCACGTAGGAGTAGCTCCAAATGAGGATAGAGAGGAGGAGTACACAAGGTTCTACGGCAACTCGGAATGAGTGGGTTTTTGAAGAAGTTTCGAAGTTTCTAACCTCTCCTATATATATCTATCAAAGCCCCCGCCTTTGGTTGTAAAGATAAAGTTGTAAAACTGGAACTGGAGAGTATCAATTAATCTTGTTCTATAGCACCCAACATTCTCTAAGTATATTCTTGTATATTTGCATGTGTCCTACCTTCACAGACGAGTATTCCACAACTCCTCTCACAGACACTCCGGACCTTCTGCCAGTGCGAGTCACACATTCCCGCAACAGCCCATTGACAGCACTCCGCATACAGATCCGTTCTTCCATCTGTACGAGACTCCATTCTAGTTCACTCCCCCCAAAAACCTTTGATATGCAGGGGCTCGTCCTCGGGCAACTCCACCAACTCTCTGATATCGAAGTCCTCCTCTGGATTCTCCTCGGTTTCTACTATCGAGTTCTCGATCTGTACCTACAACCTTCCCTCTCCGACTTTTCCTCCACATCACCCACCTCCTCTTCATCCTTCATCGGAATCAACTTGTCCTCCCTCCCCCTCCACCCTTCCCAATTCCTCCCCATTCCCTCTCCGTCACTCATCATCCTCCTCTTCTGTTCTTCCGTCTCTTCTCCCGGTCTACAATCTCTTGTCTTCTCTCTGTTATTCGCACCTCCGCTCCTTTCTCGTTCCCGTCTATGCTACTCACGCTTAAGCAACACGCAAACCTGTAGAGATGAGTGTGTACAGGAGGAGACATGGAGGGGGGCTGCCCTGTAATCGACACTTTCCCTCTTTCTCTCTCTGGGTTCGTCTTTATTCGACCGTTGATACCTCGTGGTGGGGGACGGGAGGAGGAAGGAGGAGAGAAGCCAGGAGGAGAAGAGGGGCCGGGAGGGAAGTTGTTGGGGAGACTGGTAGAGGGCAGGGGACGGATTCTGAGGAGGGGAATAGTGATGGGAGGAGGGGGGACTGACCGGGGAGGTGGGGGATGCGTGGCTGGGGGAGCAGCCGCTGGAGGGAAGGCGAGTCCACCGAAGTTACGGGCCAGTCCACCCTCTACGAAGTCCTCCTTCAGTCTCTTGAAACCTGGTGGATCTGCAAGAGGATGTTTGATCCGTGTAGGGAACAGGAAGAGGACTAGTCCCTCACAGGTGGCTGTCATGTATCGTGGAGGGGGAGTGGGTTCGTGAGGCAGAAGGCGAGTGGGCATAATGAACGACGTGCCCACTTCATTCCGAACTCCGGCCACGCACTGCGTTCTTACTGTAAGTGCTGGATTTGGGCGCAAACAAAGAGTGCACGGGTTGCAAGGCAGTAGTTGAGGGGTACGAGAAAGGGAAAGCGAGACGGTCCGAGACCAGAGAAGCAGGCCCTCTTTCACCCCGTTTGTCTCGCTCTCGCAGCTTTCGCTGCAATCCCCCCAACACAAAAGGGTCACGCAAATATGAGACTGCTTTCGTATCGACAACACTCTACTTTCACTGCGTATTATGATATCGATCACATTTCAAGTACTCGAAGCTGCCTGTTGTGCGGATATGCAAATACTACGAGTGAAGGAGGACGTGGAGACCGGCTAAGTAAGAGGATGAGCATGGTAAGAACTCGAGTATGTTCCACTTCCTTGTACGACCTTATACCCAAGCAATAAGCTCGGTCGAGCTCCTCCTAAGGCGAAATTGGTGATAAATGAGCGGCAGTTCGTGTTTAGGGGCACTTGATCTGCTTGGGACGAGCATAAGGAGGGAAGAATGACTTACGCGGCTTGCACAGTTGATGGGGATCTGTGCGATCGACGGAACTGACGAAGCAGACGTTCGAGGTGAACTCACAGGGAATACCGCAGTCGAGACCCGCCGGCATCCAACGGGCATCGGAGAAGAGGTTGCCACCTGAGAAGATGAGATAGTGCAATACTCATATTCAGCATAAGTCATTATTACAAGAACTGGCAAAATAATAGTATGCTCCTACACTGTATCGCTAAGCGTTACTTATCTAACTATTGTATTTGAAATTGGAAATGTGATTTTTATCAACTAATTTGTGAAATTCACAGCAACTCAACTTTCAAACTGTTTTAAACAGCTTTTTTGTTACAAGGGTATTATAGGTCTACCTATAATACCTTTACCTATGATTAGCTGCGTTTTAAGAATTTGACACCATTGAATTGTATTTGCTACGTAGAGTAAAAGGATGCTATTGCTTATCATAAAACAAGTGTGGAATTAAAAATGATCATTTCTTTCAAACATGATAACAATAAGCAGACATATTTCTTGTAGTAGATAAAAGAGTAATTACACGCAGGTCATTTTGTGAGGTGTGACTTATCAGCTGTGCTGATTAGTAAAAATATCCGTTACGTTCATTTCGGATATTTTCTTTTTAAAACATATTTCTACGACTAGAAACAACAATAAGTAATAAGCCAAACTCCTACAAGAATCACATTGGTGTTTCACAGCACTATATCAAAAAATTGAAGTCACATTACATTGCTAGCAAGTTGTAAGCTTGTAACCATGAATGATGAATTTTTAAGCATATTTAGCATAATGCAACTCTAAAATTGAAAAATAGTGGAGTTAAATATTCTAAAAATAGTGAAAAAAGATATTGACTGAAAAAGCGTTCGAAAACCATTACGAGAATAGTATGAAAAGTGAAGTGATATGAAATAGAAGAAGCATTGAAAGACTTACATAGTTCCTCATGAGTGTAGATATACTTGAATATCTTGGTGATCGCCGCGTCAAACTCAGATCTGTCCATCTTTTCTGTTATTGAATCGACGACGGGGAGTAGAAGCGACAGGAGAAACCATCGCATATCTCACGAATGGAAAGGACGAATGACTAAATGGGCGGATAAGTGGTTATCAATCGAGATCAATTAGTGAATTAATGGACTACACGGGTTGCAGGCGGCTCTCTGAGTGAAGGATTGTGCGAAAGATGGAACGGCCCCTCCTCCCTCCTCTTTACTACTCTCTCATCCCCCCACCCGCGCAGTTTGAATATCGAGAAAAAGCATACCCCGTGAGAGTTCAATGTGCGTGTGAGCACAGTGCACATAGGCGGGTTCATTCCTCGACCGAACTTGACCCGAGGGGTCATCATGTTGTTCTCGAATCTGTAACAATCGACCGTTCAGGCCGTTCCCAAGGTCCTTCCCGTCATAGCCGCCTCTCCGTTGTTTCTTTTTGTGAAGCAGCCGGGAGGATATCTGTTTGCTAGCCAATGATGTGTCGATGCAGAGAGCATTGTTGTGCCTAATAACGCTGTAGTTGGTCCATTCCTCATTAACGAGTCAGCCCCTCGTAGAGGGCGGTCAATGAGCGAGTTTCGTTAGTCGGCCGTTCGTCTCCGTCTAGAACCGGCCATTGTCCGTCTGCCCTCCGAATCCCCTCCCTTCCGCCCCCTTTCCCGGTCAGCTCTCCTCTCGTTTTTGTCGCGCGAAGGTCAACACAGGACAGGCATGCTACGTTCTATCTCTGCGTCCCCACTAAGAAGAAGAAGAAGAAGAACCTCTAAGAAGCGCATCAATCCATAGTCGATTACGAGCAAATAAAGGCAAGGGCTTCATGGTTCATCTTTGGTGTCATCTGCGTTCCTTCTCCAGACTCTTCCTTCTCCGCCGTTCCATGTCACATTCCCTTGTGATACTACTCCCCTTCCCTCCTCCAGTATTCCCTCCCGTGACTACTCTCTTGTCCATCGTCGCCGTTCATGAAACTCCTCTGTTTGTGGCCTGTCTCCCTCCTTCTCTCCCTCCGTCTCTCTCCCCCCCCCCCCTCCCTCTCCCGACTCCCCTCCCCTCTCTCCTGGACCCACTGACCCTCTCCGTCTAAGACCACCCATATCCTGTATACTCTCCCTCCCCCTCTCCCTTGTCCCTCCCTTTCCGAGGTGCATCGTCCTTCTTGCACTCTCCTTCAGGGTATATAGCCCTCGGGCAGGATTGCCTTCTCCACTCATTCGCCTTCTCTCTTCTCCTTTCCCATTCGATTCACCTCTTCTCTCAGATGACTGTCCTTGCCTGTCTACTCGTTTTGCCTGCGGTCGTTGCCTTCCCGCAGCCATTCGGAGACCCCTTCAGCCCCCTCGGACCGTGGCACAGAAGAGTATGTCAGCCTTAGCATTAACTCTTATGCTAAAGTCTGTCCTTATTATAACTTTATTGCTATCTCACAAGGAAATGCATAGATAAGACAAGAAATTATCATTAATGTCTATCCTTCATTAAGGGCCCTCCTTGCGGTCTTCCTCCCTTCACAGAGAAGCTGCCAGAAGAAGCTGCAACGAAGGTTCGTGCTATCTGGAAGGGATACGAGGACGGAAAGGACTGTTCTGAACAGCAGAAGGCGACTCGGTAAGTGAAGGGGGGAATGAATGGACGAGGGGAGAAGAAGAGAGAAGAGTCTAGTGCAAATAGACGACCGTCCGCTTTCAGCGAGATCATTTTTTCGTTGCCCGAGGAGGTGAGAGAGAAGATCTTCGCCGGTCGATGCGGCCCCACCTTCCTCAGGAACGTCTCGCCCACAGTCAGGTCAGTTAGAGACTCTTCTATCCTAGTCAGTTCGCGATTCAGACGCGAGTTCAAGACCGTGTGGTTCGACCACAAGATGACCCTCGAGGCAAAGGAGCTCGCGCTTAAGAAGCTCGCCTTCTCTATGCTCACCGGAGAATCCGTCAGTTTGTATTCCCCTTAAAGACGTCTCGAAACGGCCCATTTCAGCTCGCTCTCTTCAATAAATGGGACGAGGAGCTGCAGGAGAGAAAGAAGACGTTGGCTGATAAGATCAGCAGACTGTCGACGGCTGCGAAGAACGCCCTTGAAGAGTGGAGAGCGATCAGACAGGAGGTAAGGAGAGGGAGGAGAAGGAGGGAAGGGAGGGGTTCAGGAGAGAGACTTCCTCTCGCGACTGCCGAAGGAGGTGAGGGACGAGCTGAAGACTCTGTGTGCCTGCTGGCCGAGATTCACGACGACTGTCGCCCCCTCGACGACCACGACGACGACTGAAGTGGCTGTGAAGTCGTCGACGGAGACGCCCGTCGAGGAGACGACTATAGTGAGTGAATGGAGGGTCCCCTTCTATCCCCCTCTACAGGCACAGGCCGCCGAAGAGGAGTTCGCCCATCTCCTCGACTTCGTCCTTCCCGAAGAACTGACCAACGACGCCCAGTGCGCCTTCTTCATCTAATCACCCCGTTCTCGCTCTCCTTGCCATGCGGTTTTCCTTTCTAATCTCATGATCATATCGTCTTTCCCTCCGAGTCTTTCCCCTGCTAGGCACTGTTGACTCGCATCCCAAGAGTGTTTCCCTTCGTGCATCTCTTCTTCTTCTTTCTATGCTTGGTCTTGAAGAGTGGTCAAACACGTCTGATAGGGATGGAGGAGTCATCAGTGCAATCTGCACGCACCTCAATGTCACTGTCGCCGCGGCGGCCGTTCCCTCCCTCCCCTTATTTATTACAGTGCATATCCTCTTCTACAGTACTCCCTCCCTTACTTAGTCAGCTGTCCCTTACAGTACTCGTTACTTAGTCACCCATCCCCGTCCTGCTGGTTCAACCCGTAATAATCTGTTTCGCTAGTGAGCCACGATAAATAATTTATTATTGCCCCCTTAATGATCGCTCCGCATACCAGATTACGAAGACAAGTTGGTTTTTGAAGATGTTGTCAAGTTTCGGAGCCCGGTTTCTGTTCAGGTAACGTTATATCACGAGGAGTGTTTGCCTGACGAGAAACTGCGGACAAGAACAAGAAGAAACATGTTGTGTTCGGCGCCGATTTGATGATGAAGAAGAGAATACACTATAGTTTCGAGGATGTAGGAGTGGGACTTCTCGTGGTCACCAGCATGAAAGAACTATCAGCGAACAGTTTACGCTGTACATAAATAGCTAGCTACTTTCTTTTGCTTACAAAGATTCTTTCCCAAGCATATTAGTACTCGTTTAAAGTTTTCATCGCTGTTGCTGTGGGAAACCGCCATTGCCTGTCGATAGAAGCAATAGACAGAAACCCCTTTCCTCGATGGGAATTCAGCCTCCCCCGCACCTGACCGTTTTCTCCTGACCTTTCTCCTCTCTTCCCCCCTCGCTTCATCCCTTGCTCACTCTCTTCACTTTGTTCACCTCTTACCTTGTCGTTAGCGTTCTTATCTCTTTTACTGTAACTAACTTGTTATGTTATGGGTAGAGAGTTCTTGATGACGAACTTGATGATAGAGTATAAAAAGACCCGACACATCCGCGCAGCCTATCTACGTTGTAAATTTGACCTCAATTTTCGCGAAAACGGTCCTGAAATCGGAACTTTTGTCTTCAGATTCGGAATCAGAGGGTCCGAATCTACTAGGAACAATATGTCTCGCATTCAAAGTTTGAGAAATATGAGAGTACTGGGACGATTAAGTTTGTAGAGTACTGATCACACTACGTGAGACTGATGTTTAATGTGGAAAAAAACATTGAATCTAACAAAGCTTTATTGCTGGGTTCTACATACCTCCGCGTGGAGAAGATTCGTATTCACCGGTAAAAAGTGCTCGGAGATTGTCTGTGTATTTACATGGTCGTTTGTTTACGTTTGATAACGGTTCAGTGCAATGACTCACAGAGAGTGGGAGTGCGATAAAATGGTTAAGATGTAAATTATAGGTTGTACCCTCCGTCGCTGCGAGAGGCTATTTTGCAACATTTCTACGATGTGCATTGTTGTTGTTGTTCGAATGTTTACTAGTACTTGCAGTTGTATTTTGGGGGATAAGACGTCCGCAAGTAACAATTTTGTGAATTTCAGATGTTTGCCCAAAATGTGAAAGGTGCGAAGGAAGGAAAATGCTCACGCCACTATATATCTTTTACTGTTCTTTGGGAGAAGCAAAAACTTAATGAAGATCAAGAACTGCATGATGTGCTGTAACTGGGCAAAATGGAGGCGGTGAGTTCAAGTGTGTGCTACGTCTCATTTCTAGAATTTCGTTGCGATATATGTCATTGATAGTTAATGAATGAATTACAGATGTCTACGCTGTGATCGGAGACTATATTCTCACAACTCCGCGTTGTATTACATTACCGGCACTGATGTTCTTCTAAGAAAGAAGATGGATTATGGGATGGGATTGTAAGAAGCAGATGATGTTACGACTATTGCATAGCCATAATGCGCTTCGCTACTATGTTGATTACATTCTCGGTCAAACCCGTAATCGTTCTCTGTGCTCTTCCCCTCCTCTTCCCTCATTTGCCTGTCCCTCTTCCCTTCCCCTTCCCTCATTTGCCTATCCCTCTTCCCTTCCCCTTCCCTCATTTGCCTACGCCCTTCCCCGGGAAGGGTATATAAGGCGGCCGATCCGACCATTCCCCATTTGCCCAGCCATCCCCCGAACCCGCTCCACAGTCCGCTCGAACCGAACCTCGAATCCGATTAGTAGGGACCCCATCGAGTGTCCCCTCGTTACCGTGTCCGACCCATACCGTAACCGTTCCCCTTCTTCTCCCCCCATTTCCCTCCGTATCGTATGATAAAGTTATATTGTAATCGGTCCAGCCCAATCCCACACACCATCGAAGCCGGACGTGGCCAAAGTAGCTAACGTCCGTGCAGATGAGGTCATTTTGTAGGTATCGTTGAAGGATTTGTAGAAAATATCATACGAGAAGCTAACATGTCGTTTTATTAGGAGAAAAGTTTTATTGTTTTATAGGTTCTAAATTATAAGAGAAGACAACGTCTATAGACTACGCTAATATGGAAAATCAACAACTAATGCTAAACGGTGCCAATGCTAAAGTAATTCTAAACGGTTTCGCCTCCTTCTGGCAGACAGCTATATACCTCCCAAGGAGCGGAGGCTCCTCATTGGAAACCCCTTGGGAGTAAGGTCTAAGAACTATTGTTCTTGCATGCAAGCCTATTCTAGAGTGAAAATTCAAATCACTTGAAAGACATGTTTTTGTTATTTTTATCGATCAAATTGAAACCTAACCCAGCTTTTCTCTTTTCTTATTTTCAAAGCCTCGTAATTTAACCTGGTTTCGAGTTCGTTATTCAAAACATCAGTAACTTTTCAATATTGTCTGAAAGTACCCGCAAACCTTATTCGCTCCACTCGACTCGCAATCTTGGACACAGTCGGGCACCAGTCGAGTAGAACTGCATGAGGCAGACTGGGCAGACTGGCTGACCGACTAGGGAAGGGGGAGGAATGGTATATAGTAGAGGGTATGCCAGGGGTAAGAATGAGTCAAGTCAACGTGGTTGACGGTAAGAGGGCAGTTCCTAATTCGCCTGATGTCAATCCATATTTATGAGCGTGTTCACGTCTCGTAATTGCATGCCGTCATCATGATTGAAGTTCTTCAAGCACTATGTGGGAGGGGATTGCAAGAAGTGGAAAGTGGGTATGTAGGTCGTTGAAAGATTTGTCAACAATAATATGCTAGATGCTAACATGCGTTTCATGTTTCACTACATAGTCATAAACGGATAATATGTGAATTCCAGAATCCATCGTCTACTGAGATGCGAGACTACATACTCACGTCTCGTATTTGTGTGACGTTACAAATACGACAATAGAAGCCCTTCAAAAAGAAAGAAGATGGACTATGTGGGAGGTGAATTCAAGAAGTGGATGAGGTGTGTATGTAGGCCGTTGAAAGATTTGTAAGCAATGGTATATAAGAAGCGACTTGTCGTGTTATGTTTCACTACATGATTTAATAGTCAAAACGGTTAATTTGTATAATATAATATTCTACACTCTTCCTTGATCCCAGACTACAAGCCCACATCTCGGATATATCAGAGGTCATCGGGATAGGAGGGCTTCAAAGAGAGAAGAGAATCTATATGCGATGGGATTATCAGAGCATAAAAAAAATCTGCTTATCATATATTGCATTACACTGTTTTGCTTTCGGTCGATGAGCTCAGTGACAGACTCATTGATTGAAAATTAAAACAAAAATCATTTTCACTTTCTTCCTGTTCTTTCCATTGGTAGGCAGTTTTCTGTATCTCCATTTTATTAAGCTACAGTCCTTTATTGTTCGTGTCAGATTAAAAGTCCTGTTTCAACATAATGCTTCTCACTCGGGACATGCATAGTTTGCATGCGAAAAGAGATCAGTGATTGGTCATTAAACATGCGACCGGATTGGTTATTGTACGTAAGCAAAAATGCAAAGTTTTATTTCTTTTTTATTTCTTTATCATAGCGTAGTTTCCTTATTCTGTAACAGGTACAAGTTAATGAAATAACTAAAATAAGTATCGGGAATGGCCTGTTTCGTACGGGGTGGAAGATTAGCCGAGAAAGAAGGTCAAAGGAATGCAGAAATAAAAAGAAAAGATTCAAAGCCTGGATATGGTTGCAGGCGGAATTAAGTTATGTTTTCTGTTGGGAAGTTAGTCATTGAGAGGGAAGTGAGGGTAATAATGAGTGGAAGAGTGAGGAACGAGGTAACGAGCAAAGTGAAGGATAATTACTGTACACAAAGGTAGGATGCGTCTTCGTTCTTCTTCTTTAGTATGAATGTGAGATCAGTGGAGAGAGGACTTTCGGATCGGCACTCCTGATCGAGTCTACCGGGAGGATTGGAGGGAGTATGACACACAGCAGAGCCGATCCGAAAGAGAACGGCGAAATGGATCGAGGGGTTAGATTGGGAGAGGAGGGGACGGTTAACTGTAGAAAGGGGAGGGGGGGGTGAGGGTGCACGATAAGAATACGGGATGAACTGTAAGGGGATAAGAGGGATCTAGATGGGTTGATTACTTGACGAGGAGGGGAATCGACGTGTGAAGTATGTCCTCTTTACGAGTAGTATCCCGCATAGCGGACTTCGCGAGAGGCACGACAGATGATACACGAGAACATTATGGCGAGAAGATTGATCTGCATACGACATGAGTCAGGGGGCAAAGGCGATAAAGGCTGATTAACACCCCGACCGAGTGTACACTCGGACACACTCGGGTACTACACACTTTAGAGAGATCGTATGCTTCGTAGTCTCACAATAGTGAATGAGTGTTTTGAATAGGATAGTATTCAGCTTGTGGGCCGTCGCCTCCCTCTCAGATCTGTACTAAGAGCAACTCACAGCACAAAGAACGAAGGCGACCACGAGCAACGAGTGACCGTTCTCGTCCATGTAGTGAGCAATCACCGTCTCGCAATCGGGAGGGAAAGAAGTCTGAAAAGATCAAAGATCAATTCTGTATCATTTCATATGACCTTATTGCAGGGTAGTTAGCTAGGGTGTCTTTCACAGTTCAAAGATCGGGCCAAGTTCCAGTCCCTGCACTTTCTCCCTCTATGGTCGTTCTAGCCCAATTCCAATCCGCTTCATCTTCGCCTTATGACCACTTTTTCCCTTCCTTTCACCTCTCCCGTAATCTTCGTGCCCGCGGCACTTCCCCCCCTGCCTGTTCCCTCTCCTTTCTCTCACAATTTCACGCATTTCGGTCCCTCAGGTAGAGGGAAGAGGCTAAGAGAGCAAGTAAGATTTCGCTTGACAAATCTCGCGCTTACGAGTGAAAGATGAGCCGGGCTATTATGCAGCTATTTGTCAGAGAGTGAGAGTTGAGTGTCCCTCTCGCTCCCCTTGCCTCTCTGTTTCTCTCCCGACTGGTAGTGAAGCCACTAGACGACGTCCTTCTTCACTCTCTCGCTACTCTTCCCGAGGGGATAACCAAGGTACTTGCCATGCATCAGTGCCTTCCCCTCATAGCATTTATTTCCTCGTTGCGACAAGATCGAAGGGAGAGAAAGACAACTATTAATGACCTGTCCCTCTGCACACTTGAAGAAGTGCTGAGTCTGCTTCGTGGCTCCACAACAGTTGAGAAGTTCCTGGATCGGAAGGAGCGAGTCGCGCAGTTCGGGAGTATTCCCACATTTATCCAATACCTGAAGGGAGAGGAGACTCGCGGAGAGGGTTGAGACAGGAAATCGTGTGTCGTGTTTGGACATTAGATGTTGTTTGGAAGGAAGTGGACATAGCAAGGGGATGATAGGGACGGGAAAGGGGAGAGGGATGAGGGAGAGGGAAGGGAGAAGGAAAAGGGAGGAGAGGGCAGGTAGGGAACGACAGACCTGGTGCATTCCCTCCATGAACTTTTCCTTGTTTATCGCAGCGAATATGGCTGCGGCCCCTTCACAGATTGTGCATACGAGAACGACGAAGAAGAACTGAAGGAAAGCGATATCGGGGAGAGTCTGGAATATCCCCAGAAGGAGAAGAAGAAACGGTATAAGCGTTCCACTTCGTCTCTAATTGGCCTTTTCTTCCCGCGACACGTCGTCGTTGTCAAATAACGTCAAAGGCAATTCTCACGAGCGAGAGGAGGATGGGACTCTCGCAGATGGCCCCACAGCAACCGAGGAATCCGACGAGGAACAGGAGCATTCCCATCGCAGTCAGGATCCACAGCGACGCTTGGTACTGCAACACAGAGAAAAATATGTGCTCTTTTTCGCCCCTGGACATATAAGGTGCCCCACGGAGCACCCAATGTTCCCAATCGAGTACATTATGTACTCCATGGGGCACATATATGTCCAGGGGCGAAAACGAGCACATCAAGGTGCCAAATAGAGCACATATTTTTCTGTGTGAATTTGGTACTGTTTCATCATGTCATATTGCACAATGGATGCTCAGCTGGTGAAATGCATTTCCATTGGAACGGTGTTTTATGAATGTTTGCTTCATTAGCAAGCGTTCTGTCAAGCGCAAGCAGATGTTATAGATGACTAACCTTGCCCAGATCTTGGAACTCGCTTCCAGGGTCAACTGCGTGAATGAGCTCCTTTATTCGTATGTTGAAGTCCTTGTCCAGATTGGCCCATAACGAGAAGCCGAAGACGATTCCTCCGAAGATGCATATGAGAAGATTGATGAAGAAGAAGACGAACTTGACGAATGTATTACCACATCCATAGACCATCTGAAGAAGAGAAGGGAATGAGGGACGGGCTGATCGTATTGGGAGAAGAAGACGAAGAATGGAGTCGGGGATAGCAATACAAGCAGGAACATGACGACTATGGCTGTGTTTGCACACGGGAGGTAGATAGGCACAGGAGAACGACCACAACATTGCGTGTTTAGAAGGGCTAGATATAGACTGAGGGGGGAGGGGAGGAACGGTACGGAATGAAGAGGAAAGGGCATGAATGAAAGGGAAAAGGGGTATAATGAGGGGAGGAGGGGACAAAACATGCACAGAAGCTGTGAAGAAGAGGAAGAGATTCGAGTGTAAACTTGGAAGGGGAAATAAACTGTGACTCTCGACGAGTGAGCGTGAATCAAGTGAGAAAACTAGAGGAGAAGCGGCGATTCTCGAGTTATACAGGAGGACGATGGACGGAGAGTGAAAAGAGAGTGTGAAAGAAGAGAGAATGAGATGAATGAGTGAATGGCGATTGGACGGAATGGAATGGAGAAGAGTGACCGAGACATCCGAGAGAACGACACGTGAGTCCTCACATTCCGATGCCATCCATCGCAGACCGGAAATCTTGTGAGGTGTGAGCTCATCGCACAACTTAGAGGAGAAATTGAGACGAAGACGATCGAATGGAGAAGAAGTGAATCGAAGAGAGGAGATGAGAGAGAGATACATATGACAACGATGACAAAGGCAAACGACAATCACAAGGGAAGAAGAGAACAGAGACTGGAACGGTTGGAGGAAGAGCAATTAAGGAAGAAGAAGGAGGGGAAAGATAGAAGGAGACCAGCATCGTGTTACTCGAGAACCGAGAAGGAGAAGAGACACGGGAGGGAATACGACAAGTGTGAGTCCTCATTAAGACTAGTCGAAGAGGGAGGGAAGGGACACGGATGAATAGACTGAAGGAACAGGCAAGTGACTGACTGAGTGAGTGTCAATGGCTGAGAGCAGATCAAGCTCATGGAGGGGAGACAAGGGAGAAAGTACGAGGGCAAACGACGCACGGGGGACACCTCTACAATGAATGGAGAAGGCGGAAGACGGGGAAGAAGAAGGGACACTTGGAGGGGGCAAGGGGGGGGGAGACACTTCGGGGGCACACGTTGCATACACACTCATCCACGCACCCCACTACCCCCCGCTCCACCCTTGCCACCTCTCTATCACTCATCTGCAATATATGATAATCCGACAATCGGATACACTCCTACAAATGCACCCCAACCCCAGCACTACCTTCTATTCCACCCCTACAACCCCCTACCCCCTACCACCCCTACACCCTCATTCTCCCACGGTCCGACCCCTGTTATGCAACGGTCGTCTGTGCTCACAAAGCTCCCGTCCCTTCGCTCCATGTAGCATTTCGAAACCATAAAGGGAAACGATCTCAGCTTTGCTTTGCCTGCTCACCGCTTAGGAGTTATGCCATACACACTCCACGAAAGTGGGAGGAGGAGGTCTATCCCCTCCCTTCCCCCCTCTTCCTATAACCTTAGCTCGCCTTTTGAGGGACGGCAGCATAATAATGGAAGAACCGGTAAATAGAAGAGTGCGAGATGCATATATCGAGATACTACTACGAGGGAGTGAGAGGGTACACTCTACGCGAGCCGTTAGTCTCTCTCCAGGGATAAGGTCCCTTCTTAGTTAGTCAACCCTCTCAATCCGCCGCTCCCTCTACCCTCCCTTCAACCCCATACGACGCACACCATTTTTCCGGTGCGCGCCCGGTGGTGACCAATGGACAGTTTGTTTGCGAGAATAAAGGGGAGTGGTGGGAGGGAGAGGAGGGAGAGAAAGAGACTGTCTCGGTTTCCTTACCGTGTAAGCTGGAATCACGAAATGAGAGAAGACGAGCACTAGAGGGACGGCAACGAATGGGTATGAGAAAAGGAGGTAAGGAGGAGGGGGAGGGGAGAGGGAGAGGGGTGGATGGAGGGTTAGTGGACAAGGAACAGAGAATGCTCTGACACGCATACCCGTAAGGGATGCTAAGGAAGGGGGACGAGTTGATAGCTGAAGCTTGATACGGGGAATAGACAAGCAGGCAAAGGGGACACGAGATAGAGGGGGAGGGGAGAGGGAAGGGAACCAGTTACGGCACTGGACTCATGCGAAAGGATGCTCTTTCCCCCCGCCTGGTCCTATCTCTCACTCGCACGTGCTCTCTCACCACTCTCTCTTTCTCTGCCACTCTCCGATCGCCACACTCTCTCGTCTATCTCTGTCCTTTTAACAGCGACATGGACAGTCACAGGTCACTGGCATGAGAGGGCCGTGTATGGGAAGAAGAGGGAAAGAGGATGAGACGAAGAAGGGAAAAGAAGAGAAAGAAGGAGGGACAAGAACGCTTAGATTATGCATCGGAAACAAATAGAAGGGACGAAGGGGACGATGATTAGCCGGCTGAATTGCCACTTTGGGTGGGAACAGTGAGCGGATTGAGGGAAGGAAAGGGGGAGGTTGGGAAGGGAGCGAAGGGGTGAATAAGGAGGAGGGAGGAGAGGAAGGGTTAAAGGGCATCGAGGATGGGAACGGAGTATAGGGGACGGACGTATGGGGGAAGGGGAAGAGGGGACACTCTCGGGTCATCTCACTTGAAGGGAGAGCTGGTCCCGAATCACACATGATTCGCGTGCCTATGAAAGAACGGACGAAGTCCTTTTGGAGAGAAGAGAAGGGGAGGGGACAGATCGAGAGAGATTGGACATACGAGGGATTACCTCTGAGAGATGGAAAGGGGAATTGAGAAGAGCTCGAGAGGGATGGGTAAAGAGAAGGGGAAGGGAGGGGGAGAAGCTACGAATAGCTAAACTACACAAGGAACCGTTCCTTCTCTGCACACTCTCTGCTCTCCAACAAACGGCCCTCTGCTTTTGCTGTGAAAGAGACCCCGAGGGATAGGAATATATAAGGTGTAAATAGAAGGACGGACGAAGGGAAAGGAAGTACGGCGATACACAATAATGGACTGGAGCTGTTATCGGAGCGAATCGAGGGTCCACTACAAAAGAAGGAGGAGGAGGGGTAGAGAGATAGAAGAGGTACGAATATTGTGAGACAAGAGGAGATGAAGAGGGAAAGGGGAGAGAAGGACTGATTGAGGGAGATGGGACGGCAAAGCGAATTAGGAGACTTGACCAGAGGAGAGAAGACCATTCGAGGTGACGGGAGGGTGTGGGGGAGTTATATAGAAGGAAGGAGGGAGAGGAGGGGGAGTGATTAAGACTGATTGAGAGGGCTGATAAGATAATGGAGTAGGAACAGTCTGCAGGCTAGGGGAGGAAGCAAGTACGGAACTAGCAGCATTCGTTGCTCTCAAGTACACAGGAGCAGCTTCCTAAGGTCGTCTCTCCATATGCCTACTCTATGACTACTTGTCCGATCTCAATTTGCGCGGCCTTCCCCTATTGAAGGTGTGAGGTTGAGGGCAGAAGAAAAAGGACACTCTCACATCCTTTATCCTGCAGATCGAGAGAGAAAAGGAGAAGAGTTGGAAACAGATGGGGAGGTCTTGAGGAGATGAAGAGGAATTGGGAATTGATGAAGGGAACGGGAGGAGGGGAATGAGAAGTGGATTAGTTGAGGAGATGAGGAGAGAGGAGTACAAGAGGTCTATGAAATGTTATGAATGAAGGACGAAGCTGTGAAGGAGATGCACTCTACGCATATTACTATGCTGAAGAAGAGCAGGAGAGTGGGGGAGGTGGTCGAGAGGGAGAATACGGGAGATAGATTAGGTGGAGAGGAGTAAAGTAGGATAAAGACTGGAATAAAGAAGGGGGACAAAGAGGGAACAGAGGGGTGACTAATCACTGAATGATGTGAGCAGCGGAAGGAAGGGGAGGAAGGCGAGAACAGAGGAGGAGAACATAAGAGGAGACACCTTCGTCAGTCTCAGCTAGGCTACTCTTTCACTCTTTCAACTCTCTCCCTCTCATACCCTCTCTCCCTCCCCTCTCTCTCTATTCTCGAACAAACGCAACACAATTCAAGAGGTATTGCGGACGTGAAGAATAGGTAGAATAAAGAAGACGAGAACCTTCAGGTCTTTTGTATTGGAGTAGTAGAAACGACTGGCATGAGGCACTCAGTCTGATGACATACTTGCATATCGAAATGAGTTTCTACGGTGAGTCCACCCTCCGACGATAGAACAACAAGAACATGCATGTGAAAAGAGACTGAGACTTGTGACAACTCATGCAACCTTGAGAGTACTGGAGGAGTTCCCGTCTCAAAGGGAATGGGTAAGGTGTTTTGAGTGACATGTTGACTTGCGAGGGGGCTAATCCTCAGTCAAGAAGACCTTCCCTTCAAAGAGAGTGGCCACCTCGAGAGTGGGATGATTGTCTCCCCGAAGTCGTGTGATATGCATGTGTAGTGCCTCTCCAGGTTGTATTTCCTTTTCCACCTGGCATCCCTCCATCCCAATAAGCCTACCATTAGGCTATTCCCCGCATGTCGGCAGCCTTCGATGTCATCCGACCAGATGGATCTATCTTCTGGTTGTCCATGTTCTCACGAGTTGAAAGAATCCAACCCTATCTCCAAGTTTACTATTGCTCTGTCGTAGCCGAGGTAGGCGATCAATGTATCTCATTACTTCTCCCTTGAGGTAGCTTTCAATATCGTCGGAATCGTCACAGTTCCGTACTATACGTATCTTCTGTGGAAGCATAAGGTGTGATGAGTAGCTTTACTCTGTGCAATCAAGTTGCAGTTGATGCACATCAACATGATTCGCATCGTCACTCTCCATCTCCTCTTCTATATGCTTAGCAGCACCGCTCGAATAGTGCTCATCGCCTTCGAGTCTAAGCTCGTTGACATACAGGGCAAGTGTCCGCTATGCCTCCCCCTTCCTCCCCTTTTCGACTTTTCCTCTTCAGCCCTCTACGAGTGGCCCATCCCCGGCCTCTACTTCGCACAACAATTATTTCCCAACGGAGTTCATTTATTCGCAGATGCAATATTCTTTGAGAGGTGCCTCATGACAAGCAAGGTCATCAAATGACATTTAGAATCTGCGCGACGTACTTTGTAAGAGACTATGAGTACAAGGAACGTATCTATATCTCGAGCATTCTCAATTCAGTAACAGTTATTGCGACGTTGCTGGTAGTGGGTGCCAATTTTACATGTAAATGACTAACGTCAGATACAAAATGAAAGTTTTCGTTTTAGATTTGCATCCTGGCTACATATTCTGCATGGCACAGCTTCCCTTCATGTGCATTAGTACCGTTGTAAGTGAATAAGAAAGGATCAAAAATAATAGTTACAGCTGTACCGTCGTCTTCTACACAGAAACGAGCGAATTCTTCAATCCCTCCATGACAAACTGAAGAGTAACAAGGAAGATCAGTATTCGCTTTCAATGCGAGCCCAGTTGAAGGAAAACGTGTTCTTCCTCCGCGTGGGTTTCAATTTAGGATCTTGCCAAGGTAATTTGCAGGGCGCGCAGATTCCAATGTTCATTTTGTGCGCTTCGGTTTCCTTCAACACACTTTGCTCGAGCATTCCACTCTACGTTGTAATGAATCCCGCCGACTTTTGGATGATCGATCTCGTCGTCATGAATATGAATCTGTCCATAGCCGTGTGCGCTGCACAACAATCATTCTGAGAAGAGAAAATAATTAAGATTCTGCACACTGTGTAGTTCAGCCGTCGCTCTGCTTCTCACCTATTACGTTACGGGAAGTATTCCCAGCTATGTTCCCCTCTTCAACCGGATAAGACCCCGGTAACCCCTCGTCTCGTCTCTCTCTCTCTATGTACACGGCTACTGTTTGGCTTTGCAGACAAAAAGTCGCGCCTCGTATGGGGACTATGATGGAGACGGAATCGTACTTTACTCAGCTATTCTCGCAGTGGGACACTGAGTTGGAGAGGAGGGTGGAGAGACGGAGGAAGAGCAGTTCACTGCGGAGAGCATCCCTCTTCATATGAGAGACGCGTCCCCGTGTGAGAAGACCATTTGGTCGTCGGCGGGAAAGTCGTTCAAAACGCGCACAAAGGCCTCCTCTTCGTGGGTCGACTCACTGCACATGGCGGTTATGGCATACCTAAGCAAAAAACGCCTGCACATGTCCTCCAAGCGAAGGGGGGAGTGGCCTGGAAATGGGTCAGACCGAGTTATTCGGTTGAAGAAGAGGAGATATGAGTCGCCTCTTCGTGCTTCCTCTCCTCTTCATTATGTGGATAGAAGCGATCGAAGACGTCGTCTACGAAGAGGGACAGATCGTCTTCCCCCAATGCAGACTTCTGACCAACGAGACTTCGAGGATCAAGTGCGAGAAGCAAGTGAGGGACAAGGATCAACTACTCAAGCACCACGGTGAGTCTCCATTGGCTACTGTAGGTACTCCCTCCCGAGTCTAGTCCTTCCCCCTCCATTCTGCATTCTCTACTCTTCTTCCCCTTACTGTTGACCTTTCCCCCGTCTACCTTTGGCCGTGCAAGAAATGCTACAAGAAATCGTCGCTGCTCTAAGGGCTTAGCGAACAAAAAACGGCTGGAGGAAAGCGAAAGTTTTGGCGCTCTCCGAACGCGTGTAATGGGTCTGGGTCAGGGGGGAAGAACAAGGAGTGTATGGCATCGTTCTGGATGACCTACTGAACACAGGGGGAAATGGCGCGCGTTCGAAGAACATCGCTCCCCTTAATCTCTGGTTGTGGGAAAGGTTGTCTGGGAAGGGGAAGGAGAAGGCGAGGGGGGAGTGAGACGCTGTAAGGAAACAGAGTAGACGACGGATAGTGGAGGGATGGGAGGAGAGGGCATGGGAAAAGATGGGAAAGCATGCATTACAGCCGATCACTGCTGTGAACTGCACATGCTGCCCAGCTGCACGAACGAATGCCGGAGGAGAATGGCGGATTTGGTAGAGGTGAAGGGGGTGAGGATCGAGGTGCCGCAGACATGTCAGAAGTACCTGGTCAGTCTCCATTCATTCCCATTCTCTCCACCCCTCTTCCCTAGTCATTCCTTACCTTCAGACCCCTAAGATCAGTCGTCGGAAGTCCAAAAGAAGACGCGTTCGCTGTCTGTATGACTCGTCCCTCGCTGCACAGAAGTGCTACATGCATTGCATCTCAAAGCATCTAACGAGGGAGACCGACGAGTAAGATTAAACTGTCTATCGAATACTCAAAAGGAAAAGGAGAAGGTGTGATAACCGAAAGAGTGCAAGGTCCGCTAAGTGAGAGGCGATTCGCTTAAAAATACGAGAATGGGGGCATGCGCCGCAGTGTGTTCCTCATCTCAGAAGGCGTTCGACCATTAAGATATCGCTATTCGATACAGAACGAGTGTGCCCATTATGATGTCAGGGAGATGGACTTGTGCATCATCGAAAGAGTCGAATAGTACACGTTCACCCCCTTTGAACGCCTTCCCCCTTCAGCTTGTTCCAGTTTACTCTTTTTCCCATGCTTCGGCTGCGAATTTAGTTCGAGAAACGTGTTCATTTTAAACCTAGACCTTAAGTTTCTTGCCCTTATAGATCTCGCATTTATTGACCTTCGTTTTCTTATGCTTTTAGACTACGCCCAGTTTCATCTTACCTAACCAGGTAGCTCAGTTAACATTCTCTTGCTACCATCTTATTTGCTCTCTGTATGTGAAATGTCCAAAATAATGAATAAATGCTCTTCTTTTAATTTTATTCAGGTTAAAGGGAGGAAGCAGCCTCTAACCAAAATTTTTAAAATTCGATGGAAATTCGGTTTTTTTTTGGGGTTTCAAACTGTAAGGAGAAACATAGTGACAACAAAAAATCGAAGAAAAAACTCGAAAATTGCATGTTCTATTTTTTCGTCCCGGGCTTCTTCCGTCGTTGAGAAGAATGTCGCTTTTGGCTTAATTCCTTTCGCTAAACACAGTAGCATCGTCGTTGGGCGAAATTTCAAAAAATCATTCCTCGAATACTATAAATTTTTATAATTTATCCTTTTGGTTTCATACTAATTACGTCAAAATCTTTCATATAAGCTTCACTTGAAAATCACTTCCATGTCCCTTTAAAGCATTTGATCGTGCTTTTTGATGGTATAAGTTTAAAAATATGTAAACTCAGAGAAATAATGGAAATTTGTAAGTGCCATACACACATTGGTCGGTTCTTCATTGATTCTCTCTGTCCCCAACGCGAGTGGTCGGCTCTCTCAGTCGTCTCTCAATCAAGAGCTCCGCATGTTCAATCTCGGACAGAAGAATTGATGCTTCTCCATAACGACTTGGCGCTCGGGAGATGTATGCTCCAAACAAAGATCAAGAGGACCACTCAAGATCTCTTGGCACCTCGGACCGAGTGCGTTGTTTTGAAGAAGATTCGAAGTCTCCGACCTCTCATATCTATATAAAGCAACCCCTCCTTTGGAACCCCAACCAATGTTGGTCCTGATAAAGGTGATAAACCAAA
Organism: Micoletzkya japonica; assembly: GCA_900490955.1. Lineage (NCBI taxonomy): Eukaryota > Metazoa > Nematoda > Chromadorea > Rhabditida > Diplogasteridae > Micoletzkya > Micoletzkya japonica. Next base: position 93,484 of record LS925916.1, read on the forward strand.
AAAACCAAACCATACACACATTGTAAGTTTTAAATATGTCTATTCGAGTTTTTGTTTGGCTGAAAGATTCAAAAGATTCTTAAGCACTGATGTTGACAATATCCGTTTGTAGTGTGGAAGCCAGACAACTTTTTGTCTTAGAAAAATCTGCGAAAATGAACAAAGCACAAGGTACGGGAGGAACGGCTTTATGCTTTAAAACACCACATGATGCTCGATACAAGTCTATTCTCAGGTATACGATGATTGCTCTCCACTCATTCTTGCAGTATTTTACATGTTTATGAGTAGTAAGCATATATGCATTTATAGTAGACCATACTATAAGTGAAGAACTCGTTTGCTTTTACAATTTCAGATAGGCAGGAAACAGCGTATAGGAAACAAGCTTGAACAACATCAATGGGTACGGAATAAGCATAAATGTTCCAACATAACAACTTCACGTTTTCATATTTGCGTACTTTATCTGCAAAGACAAGTGAGAAAAGGGTTACTGTAACATGTCGAATTATTTTTGTGAAAATGAAGCAAGCATATAAAGACGGTTAAAAATAAACCAGCTGAAAATGATGTGAATATATTTTTCCATATCTATGATGATTTTATAGTATTGTTTGTTCCGTTCCATGTACCAATTATTTCACACGTAGTAATAAAAGAGCAGCTTCCGTATTTCTTATGCAAGGAAAAAAGAAGTTATCGTATGCTGTTCTCTGTTTATTTATGCTAAAGATAAAATGATCAGAATACACGAGGATTATACGCACATGGTGGAGACGTGGCGGTAGGTACGAATACAGTACTCAGTGTTATTCATAGGACGCTCTATTCATTGTTCTCGCTGAATGCATTGACTAAGATCTATACATCCCAAATTGTTGTCTACTTTATGAATACGTACGGCACATTGTCGGTACTTTCGAGTCTATATTTTTATCCATTAAATGGCAGTCAACAGCGAACAATGCGTTATGTATGGGATGCTTTTGATAGGTTTCTCCGAACGAATGAGGACTACGAGTACTAGAGATGTCGACGGTGACGATGCTCCTTTCCATGGAGGTCTTTACTGCGAACCCTCCGGGTAACCAGTGAGAACTGATCGGGAATCGTCTTGTCTTTGGTCTGAACATAGCTAATCCTTTTGTTCTCCAACCATCATCTACCTGTGCATGATCGAGATGCTCGTATTCGTACGTGAAGTCGGACAGTGGAACGAGACTCGTCTTCTGTCCCCAAACCCAGTTGTCCTTCCCGAGTACAGGGTCATCTTCAATTTTTTCCTTTCTTCATCCTTCCCCTCGTCTCTCACCCTTCGACCAGAGAGAAGCGACAAACTCCGCATCCTTCAAGGCTGTCGTCTCGATTGCGTTCAGAGATTGCAGTATTTGCGCGTACTCGAGCTTCAAGATAAAACTTCCTCTTATCCACGTGGGTAGGGATCGAACCTTCTCACACGACGTCACGTCCGAACCACACATTTGCGAATTCGCCTGATCCTTTCCGCAGAGGCCGGGATAGAATCCATCCTATGGAGCAGAGATTCTCACGGGAAACATAGTGCAGCGTACGGCGACGTATGCGTGTGATTTGAGAGAGGCACAGTGACTATGAATCGGAAGAAATGAGAAGGGAGAGGGAAGGGACTGGAAAGGGAATGGGGAGGGTACGTACCTGAGCAGAGCACGCGTTCGCAGAGGAGAGACCATCGACGAGGCAGAGACACATACCGTAGTTAGCCGAAGCTATGGCGATTAGGGAATCGATCTGAACAGATTGGTCATCTCACAAGGAGATGCCGCAAACACTCCGTAAATTTACGAGAAACGACCTTAGCAGCTTTTAAGGAATCATTCTTTAAAATCAAAATCCGTTTACAGAAACTGCTACTAAACCCTTTACCGAAAGAAAATCGCTATCAAAGCTGTGAACTTGCAACTAAAAGTTTGACCTTGTAACGAAGTAAAGTAGCCAGGTGATCGGATGAATGTTGTTTTTCGTTTTTTTTCGCAGAACAATATTATGGTCATTTTATAGAAAAATTGTGCATTTGAGCACTTTTTAGTGAAAAAGGTGCGATTTCAAACTCATATTCCGCAACTTTGGTAGCGGTTTTCTCTCGATAGCGGGTTTAGTAGCAGAGTCTGAAAACGGATTTTGACTCTCTTCACACACCTTAGTTCTTAGCGGCTCTCCCAATTCGCACATCTCCGTTTCCATCACAACCTGAACTTTACCATAGTTTCGATAATCGTGCAATTTCGTGTTCTCTGTTGACAGATAGATATGCATGTAATCTGTAATGACTTTAGTCCTTCAAAATGCGCTATTATTACACATATCATCAAGAAATGTTGAGCACTTGACATCAGGTATGCGATGTGAGGCTTATCGGATGATGAAGACAACAAGTCAAAGCACAAACTCACCTTTCCCCCTTGTATAGCTTTGCGGGCTAGAGAGACTCCCATAGAGTGAGCAACGACGGAGACCTTCTCGGTCTGAGTATACTAATCTCATACTCTCGAATGCGCTGCATACCTTCGTATATGCGATAACGGCCTCTATGAACCGTCGAATTCCGAGCATGTTCGCGCATGAGATCCGGCTGGAAGACACCATTGTTATTCTGTCTTAGTCTCCTCAAGCGCATCAAAACACGGAGACCATCCGCATTATTCATTCGCAGACTATTTTCCGAAACGAAAACTATTAGAGTATTTATGCATATGCTAATCTTGAGTAGACTAATTATATGAAAAATGATGATGCATTCTGACTTGTGCAGTGAGTTTGTGAGATTTCTGTCCCCGTACGAGACTCCATACAACTCTGCACTGTTGTAGCCGTGCTCCTGAAGCACGAAGAAAGAAATATAGTCGACTACTGTTTATGCTCGCACCATGAAGTACTTGACGTGCTCAGACCACCCAGTTGTGTATTCGTTGTGGTAAAGGGCCGAGTCGGAGTTTCCGTGTATGAATATGACAGGAGTACGGGTGATCTTAAACTTACAATAAATTAACATTTCCTCGATTCGATTTGAAATGTAAATTATTGGAAGAGCAATTGATGTTTCAAAAAAGTTAGCTTGCCTTCTCATCTTTCTTCATTCCTCCGAAAGTCCCTGTATCACCGTACGTCTGGTATGCAGCGATGATAAACTCATTCTGCTTCGGATTCCTGACTCATTAATATAAGCTGATTGTCTTATTTCATGGACTTACTCCTGAAGAAACTTTAAAAAATCATCAGAGAAGGGACCGTAGGCTTTGGTGGCGGGAAAAGCGAAGAGGAAAGCGATGAAGACGGAGAGTCTGGACATCTCAGCTGCTTCGCCTTCTGATCCGCGGCTTTTAAGGCAGTCCCGAAGCTCTCTGCCTGTCTGTTCCCTCCTCCCTCCCGCAACTTCTAAACATCCCCTCGTCTCTTCAGTTTCTCATGGTATCTCCTCGTCGACAAAGTCGCAGATAGACTCCGCCCCGTTTCCTTAATCTACGGTGATCCAAGTGTGCGTGTGAGAGAATCTCTCAGAACACACACTCCGTCTACCGCATGCAAGGATATGAAAGCAGTTGACTACCGCATTCTTCTAAGAAACTACATTCACTCTTAACTGTTGATAGCATGAAAGAGAAGCATTTTCGTAGTCTTCCATGTATCATTGTGATGATCACTGTTCTTGTTGTTAAAGTTTTGCCTTCTTCAAACGGGTTCAAAATTGTGTCTTGTACGAAAATGGTGTTATGAGCATATAGATATGTAACAACTCTATACGTGAAGACATTAAGATGTTGATGCACAGTCCTTTTTCTGCCTTTTTATTAACTAATATAGTTAGCATTGAACACCATAACACAACGCATCGTGGGTAAGCATGGTTGATGTGTATTGGGAAAAAGCAATGGACTAGGATCAGAGAACGAAAGTGACTGTATATGAGGTATTGATATGCATGAGGAGCATTAGCTCTACTTCTTCTCTAATGATTGTAGTTAGTCATCATAAGGCACTTGTAGCGTTGCTAACAAACAAGAACACTTGTTGTCTAGGATAAAGGGGAGTCTTACTTATCGAGGGAGAAGATTCACTCTCGACGCTGACGTCTAAGGGCCTCCATGCCCTTCGCATGGAGATGAGCCCGCAGGGCTCTGAAGATGCTCTTCATGAGCATGCGAGACAATCCAAGCTGCAATGAATTGAATGATGGCGAATGATTGAATGGGAACATGCTGCAAGTACAGAACAGAATGGCAATGACCGTACCTCGGTCTCCTTCATGAGGAAGTCATCGATGCTTTCTAGTTGAGTATCGAACCTCAGCAATTCAGAACAAACGTGCTTAACGGTAACATCACCATACCATTGTGCTTATTATAGAATACGGAAGACGTGCTTTTGGGAAGACTTGACATTCTCTTCGCTGTATTAACTTACGGAAACGTTTCCGTGAATGCAGAGATGGTAGAGAGCCTCGATGATTGATTGCAGCTGCTTGAAGTTGCTGACCTCGTTCACGGCATTCATCAGCCTTTCGATGACTCCGATGGAGTAAGGCTTCTGAATTGATATTTCTGCTTGTTGGGGATCGTTCATATTACCTTCTGCATCGTTATGGATGCAAGAATCTCCCATTCCGGCTTGTCCGCCAGTCCACTAAATTATTTCGATTAGCAAGGAGCAGCGGTCAATCATTCGTCATTGCATACTTCATTATACGATCGATGAGAAGCGTCATTCTCCCTTCCATCTCTCTTTCCTCCTTGGTCTGAACGCACAATGATTAGTGGAAGTGCCAAACAGACTAACCATCCCATCGACTTCTCCGGCCATCCCTCTCGCAGTTACACAACAGAAACGTTTCATATCGGTTGCGGAAAATGAATTATAGTAATGGAATACAATTCAGCAAAGACATAGATTAATAGTATAAATTTTGCACGAATAAGAAGGGGAAACAAATGGAGAGAGACTCCTATCGAGGAAAAGAAGCACTTAGTGCCAAGACGAAATAAGAGAGGGAGAGATGGAGGAAGAACTGTGGCCCGGCTGACTCACTCTACAGTAGACAGTTTGAATCTGTGCATATCGGTCAATACCACTCCTCCCGTTGCAGAATCCATTAGTTTATTATCGTTGTCCATCACCAGCAATGCAATCGATATTGGTACAACTCTGACGTGGTCAGACTGCCCACAATAGGGAGATATATTTTAAAAGCAGAAAGCGCAAGATGGAATTCTGTTCCTGGTCGAGACTATCCTCTTCTCCGTTCATCGGGCAAGAAGGGATATCGAAAGGGAAGACGTTGAAAACTCGTTTCGACTTCCAGTGAGCCCAGTTCGTACACACGACGTTCTCCAATATTTGCGCCGTCTATCCTGCAATAATCATAATTATTAATTGCCTAAGCTAGGTAATATTTCTCGCGAACTGCTTTAACTTACAAATTATACAACGTAAAACGTGTGGCTACAAGATTATGCGCTCTCATGGTAGTACATAGGGCAATCTACGCTACTAGTGAGAAAGAGATGTTGCAAGCAATCTACGTAATGCGCTGCCTTGGCTATCAGTTGCGAAATGCCTTTCAATAGGCTACGGGTAGGAAGACAATGGGCAACTAATTAAATGAAGGACTATAAGTACACGAGCAGATGTGGTATAGCAAGGAATCAAAGGGCAACAAAGTTCGCTGGGGTAAAAAAATCCAGTATAGTGCGGTTCTTAGATAAAGCAAAGAAGGGGTATATGTGTGTTATGGGCTCTGCCGCAAGCATAATACTGCAAACAACTAAGGGACTTTACCCGTCAAAGGAGAATTGTCTGTTGATGTTCGCTATCTTCTCTCGAATCAGCTTGACGACATCCTCAGCGTCTCTTCCATTGAGATTCGGGCTGAAGGCTGTGTTTATCCTATGGTATCCCCCCCTCTTCACTCACTTGGCTGCTATTAGCTGTTCCGTCATATGGGCGAAAGTGGATAGAAGTGGTTCGAAGTCGTTACTCTGCAGTTCCTTCAGCTGGTCTCTGGCAGGAACGTAGTACTTGGGTTCCATGCGGACCACGTTGCCCTCTTCATCGTATTTACTCGGAACCCTCACGACGACGATCCTCTGCGTGTACTCCACTTCGCGGTCCCGTTCCTAAACCCATTACTCCCTTCGTCCATAAACCCACCCCATCCCGCATGCTCCCATCCCCCATTCCCTTACCTCCTGCGCCCTCTTCACTTCCCTCGCACGTAACTCCTCTGCCAATGCCCTCTGTGCCTCTTTCTCCTCCCGAAGTCGTTCCGTCTCTCTTCTCTCGTTCTCAACTATGCGTAGAGATTCTCGACTGAATACGTACGAACCGACATTCTTGCAGACCCTGTGAATACATGATATAAGGGGGATAAGAGGGAGAAGAGTACCCTTGGAAGACCTGGGAGAGGTCATCACAACCATCAATGAGATGAGTGGGAGTGTCGGGGTCTGCTAATGGGGTATCGATGAGGAGAAGGACGGAACTGAGAAGGGCGTAGTGGTAGAGAAGGAAGAGGAGGACGAGTAGGAGGACGTCTCCCCCGGGGGAAGACAGTCGTAGCTTCCTCTCCCTCAGCACCTCCCTCCTCAGCCCTTCCAACAGTCTCTCCGTCGCCTCTCTCGATACGCAAGTCTCGTGGTCTCCCTCCAACTTGCTCTTCTTCTCCGTCTCCTCCTTTACCTTCTTCTTCTTTCCGCCCTTTCGCGCCATCTCTCAAAGGCGAATATTGAGCAAGAAACGTAGACCACACGGAATATAGAATGTGGGAAGGGAGAAGGAGAGAAGAGCGAAGAGGGAAGGAGGGGAAGAGGAGAGAAATAGAATGAATGAAACTGGAGATGTACGGAACTTCATCGGGATAACTAAATACGAGAGAGAGGACAACAAACTTTAGCCCTCCTCGCTCCCTCTGCAATTGATAAATCAGTGAAAATGCAGAAAGGCAGTGAAAATGAGCATCGCCTCTCGAGAGAAAGAGAGGGGGAAAATGAGAAGATGAATTGGCGAGAGGAGGGAGAGGGGGGAGGAGGCGAGAAGAGACAGAAGAGGAGAAGGAAGAACGGCGACGATGGGTGTTATAGGAGGGAAAGGGGGGGATGATAGAGGGGATAAGGGTATCAGAGAGGGGATGGGTAGAGGGACACGCAGGTGTTTCTTGAGAGTGGAGTCACGATGGGACAGCTGTTTGAGACACATGAGAGAAGTTCCATGTTGCCCCCTCAGATGCACCGCCTCTCTGTCTCCCTCTTTTGTCGTTCCTACACCCTCCACCCATCCCATTGCACTCCTCCCTCCCCCAAATGTTCGTCTCTGAATCCAGCCGACTCCAATTAGCCCAGTCCCTCGTCCCTCTTCATTACAAAGAGTCGACCTCCCGCATCGTCACTTTCCTTCATTCGTCTGAAAAGGATCTATCAAACACGTTTTTCCTCCTATTATATATGATCTCTTATTCCCAGCCTCGACGATAATTCTAAGGTTGGGAAGAGAAGGAGATGTAGTCGAGGAAAGCATATGGGAATGTCACGAATTCACACACTATCGAAATGTCGATGAGACGAGAATAATAAGTTACAGGGGATTCTTGCAGTGCAAGGAAAAGAATAGAAAGAGAAAAAGGTTGAGGAAACCGCAACTCGGAAATCTTGTCAAGTAAGAGAGAGGGGGCGATGATTGAATGAAGAAGCTTCTAAAGTGAGAGAGGAAAGAAAGAGAAGAGAATACCTGTGAGGGGTTAGTGCAGAAATAGGGAGGAATTAAGACATGTCTCGGTCTTAGCCATCTTTTATTCATTAGAAGCCGACAAGGAGAGTGGATGGTGGAGAGCATAGAAAGATGACTTGTGTCTTCCTCTTTGGAAGCACAGAAGCGCGAGAGGAGCGAGGTAATTGCAGTCTCCAATTGTTGTGGAAGCAAGAGACCGCTCGACACACAGGCAGGATTACTCAAGTCGTTTCAATCCCCTTTCAGTATGCCTTGTTTGAGAATCGCCCTCACCCGCCCTCTTCGCAAACCCAACTGTGACACTTCTGCCATAAGAGACTCTGTCATGTATCATTTGTAGCCCATTACCACCTTACAATCTTTATTAGTTTCCAGAAGTGCAATACAAATCAGGAAAACTGGGTAAAGGAAACCGGAATGACCAAGGGGAGTCATAGAGGGCCGAAGCTATATTAGGGGAAACTGGCGAGAGAGGTAGAGCGAGGAAGCGGGACATTCTAGTGGGGAGGACACTACTGAGGGGGACGATGCTGAGACGAGCGCTGCTCCCTCCTCGACCACTCCATCGCGAGCTATAAAGGACACTTGACTGTTTTCATTGTCCATGACAACCTCTCTATCATCTATATCTAACACTATTTGAGACAAGTCATCTCATCAGTGTCTCCCTGTTCTCTGCATTTCTCCCCCGCCACACTCTTTGCAGTCTCCTCTCATCACCCAATGCAGTGTGTCTGTCTACCAGTTCTCTACCCATCTCCCATCTACTCCTCCTCTGCCCGTCCACTTACTTCCATTTCCCGTCTCTCCTCGAACTCCTGCAGCGACCGCTCCCTCCATTCCTTCTCCGACAGTCCGATGGCGAGTTCCATCGCATACTTCTCATCCGACAGCGCCATTGCCAACTGCGAAGAAAGACCCCTTCTACTCCTAATAGTTCACATCTCAGTTGCTGTTGTTTTATTCCTTGTATGATACATGATTGCTGTCTATCACCCCCTTTCCTCCCCTCCCCCCCTATTCGTTTCTCTCATCAACCCACCTTGCGGTCGTTCTCTTCCTGCTCTCGCTTCGCATCCTCCTCCTTCTTCTCCTCAGCAGACAGCAGGCAAGCAGCATCGATGTGAGCCTGGAAGTCTTCGTCCTCCTCTCTCATCGGCTGCCATAGAGTTGACCCGCGGAAGCCGCTGAGTCTGCAAGGAACATATGTCTTTCGAGTCTTATGGAATATTTCATCCCGTTTATCTATACGTAAATATCTCGCGTAATGTAAGTTTGCCACCAAGCCGGACTCTACTAAACTCTTAGATCTTCGAAAACCGACCTTGGGTGATGAGTTTGGCGGTACACGTACTCGTTGTTCATCCGCTCAAAGTCCCGAGGACCGAAGCCTGCAATGAAAAGATGTTAATATGAAATAGTAGATCTGGTTATTGACTGGAAGCTTATTATAATGAGGAATGCAATTTGACTGTAGTTGAGCTAGTGTTGATGGAGGAGAGGGAATGTCGAACCGGGGGTGGTGGCGCATGCAGACGAAGCAGATCCACGAGGGGGGACAGTCGACGGGGAAGACGAACCACGAGAGGGGGTGGAGGCCATGACGAAGACACGAACAATCTAAAAGGGAGGAGATGGTCTAGAGCAAGTCCCCACGAACGCGGTGATCAGTAGCAGCGAACGAGCTGTCGATAAAGCGCGTGGAATGAGGAATAGATGGCGGACGGCGCGGATAAACACAGAAGAATATGCGGATAGAGTGACTGTGGGAGGGGGATGACGAGGGATGGTGCGAGATAGAGAGGACTAAGGGAGCGCTGATGACGCGGATGGATACAGATGTGGATGAGAACGGATGACAAGAGAGAACTAGGTTTTAAAGGAAAGAAGAGCGGGGGAAGGGACTGAGAGGAAGAGCGGTCGATCAAGAATGATCCTTACAGTACACCTTAAGATCGTTGCGAGAGTCTCTCAAGTTTGATGAGACTTCTTGGATTACGGTATCGGGTGGTAGGTGTTATTTTCTTTGAATAAATTAATCTATTCGCATCACGTTCTCTCCTTATCAAGCCAATGTACATAGTGAAAAGTGATCTCTCTTATCCTCAAAATGCTGTGCTTGAAACACTTATGATGCGCATCAGACTCGAAACTGAACAATGAATGTAATCTTTTTGAAGATTTGTGTATTCACAATATCAAAATATATACTATTTGCATACGTTGTTCTAGACTCATGCTTGCAGCGGAGGCAGAATTTATTTTGTCTTCCTTTGTAAAATCCGCTTCATCTTTAACTAGTGGAGTGTATATAATATATCCCTTAATGCGGACCTTTCTAAAATCTTAGAGTTTTGAGCTCACAATGGTTAAAAGAGCAACGTGGATGTAAAAAAATGACTTCCAAAAGTGGTTATCCGGAACGATCCAAGAGAACAGAAGAGGTTCCACTAGAACGGCGATTGATTTGAACAGTTGAACGTTGCCAATTACGAAAAAAAGCGTATCGACTGTAATATTTCACCTACTACCGCTCTAGATATCTTTATCTTACCCGCTCATTAACAATCCTCCTTTATAGTAAGAACCAGCACTTGTACCTATTAGAAACGGGAATATTATCATAAGAACCACCTGAAATGGGCAAGTTAAGAGAGATTCTCCGTAAGGCATGAACTTTTCTGTTCAGGGGCGGACACGGGTCGAAAAGTTTCTTCGATGTTCCTGAAAATATGTCTCCTGGGGTAGTTTTTTACGTAGATCAAGAATATCTAAGTCTCAAGTGACAATAATGGGACCATCTCAAAATATGATAATGCCAAGTTTTAAACGGAAAACGTTGTAAAAGGCAAGATATTCAAAATCTGTAAAAGCATATCTTTTTCTTTTTGCACGTTCTTTAAAACTGGTTTTGAGTTTTTTTTTGGAGAAGTTGATTTTGAACAACTTTTTTCAGAAAAATATTTTACTAAATCGATCATTTCATAGTCAAGATGTCCGAAATAGAAAACAATTTTGCGACCATTAGAAAGACCTGAAAATTCTCTACAAAACTAATAAATAAAATGTAAAAAAATTCGGGACCATTTCGAGTTATATTCGAAAGAATGAAGGCGATTTGCGTATGTCATCTTCCGTAGTGAAGGCGAACACCAGTATAACTATGTTGTTTATGGTTTCTGAGCGTCAAACAGTAATGCCATGATAATTATAATGTCATGGTTAAGTTTTGAAACTAATTTGGCATAAAATGCTTGATTTTCAATGTATATGGCTTAGCGCAGCAACTCGAGTTGTTCTGCGAGAATACTTATCGTATTTGTTGTTAAAGTATGAGAAGTAGAAGCTCAATCATATTTTGTTCACTTACATATGAGAACATGAAAATACGTGCTAGAATAGTCGTCTTTTTGCCTTAGTCTTGCACATCGCCTAGGTGGATCAGACTTCTATTGATTTCGTTGTGAAGCCTCCTCGTTCTCTTGGTCGTCGTGAAAGATTCCAAAAAGCGGCGTTGAGGACTTTGTCATGAAGGTAGCGATCGTCGTCGAATAGCGGCTCATCCTCGTATTCGAGATTGGCGTCTACTTCACTAGTACTTCATCATAGACAATGTTGGCAACCGAATTTGAATTTGCACATTGCACAGTCAACACTTCCTTGGATCGCACTCGTGACAGAGAAACTTTTCAAAAATGCTCAGACGCATTTTAAAGCACGGGGATTATTTTTTTGGAAAAATTACCTTATAAAAACATAAAATTTTTTTGCTCTCCGGGCACCATCCCCCCTGCGCGCGCGGTAGCGCTATGCGCAGTGCCTCCGAATACTGGAAGAGTTCCTTGATTAGGTTCTGATTGATGTTCTGAGTGGTGTACTGGATAGTGGGCTCCCCAGGTGAGCTGACAATGAGGACGTAGGTTCGGATCTCCTTCGTGGCAAAGGTTTTTTTTGACTTTGTATGACTTTGACGAAACCTTTCTTTCCATAATATTGTGAAGCCAGCCGGGCTACGCGCCTAAGCGGCATAGGAGAAGGAGTTTTCTTTTTAAAAAAACCGGCATATTTTCGTGATGTACACGGCGGCGTCGGAAACGCCTGCTTCCCCACCTCACCCCCTTCGCATTGCACACACCCTTCACCCACAATGAACCGACCCTTTCTATGAGGGTCCCACCCTTTTTGAACATTGAGATTGATCGTTCTTTGAAGTGGCTCACAGACGTTTAGCGAACTATATAATTGTATTGATAGGACAATTGATACCTTTCAAAATCTCAAAAATTTCCATTTTTTTCTGGAACTTTCGAGACATTGGTGGTGGAGCAGTGATTCGAGGAGCAGGAATGATCTCGTTGAGGTCGCGACCAAGCCTGTAACAAAAACCATTAGGTATTTCTTTCGAATAAATAGCCTACGAATTTTTGGGGAAAAGAAGTATTGAGCTTGAGAAATGAAAAATAATAACGAAAAGTTCTTCAGTCTCAATTACATGTTTCGTAAACTTTTTTACCTCTGCATCCTATCCTCGATATCGTAGTATGCCATTGCCTGTGCCTCCTCCTCACTCGCTCCCATGTGCACATAGTCCATCGACAGTTCCTCCTTCATCTCCTCCCACAATTTCTCCGGTTCGTGCACTTCGTTGAATCCGAGGATGGCAACGAAGACCGTTCTCAGTTCCAAAGGCATTTGGAATTGAGCGCTTCGCGGAGAGTGAGGAGGTAGTGGGAGTCGTCGTTCATCAGCCCGTGTGCCTTGGCTGATTCTGTGAATGTATCGTGCACTGTGGATACTCCGTTCTCGCCGATTGACGTTCGAAGATCTTCAAAGGACATGGCCCCAGGGATGGTGAGAAAGAGAAGACGTAGGGCATATCTCTCCTTCTCTTGAGGGGATACTGTGTACATCCTTCCGATTTGTCTCACTCCTCTCTGTCTGGTTTTCCACTCCGACTTAGTCTTGTCGAAAGTGAAGAAGACGGGCATGTCAATGTACCGAATCGTCCTTGAGTCGAAGAAGTTATTTGGTGCATTCGCACTCCCGACTATCGTCTGACACTCCTTATTCTTCTTGAACCATGCAGTGAGCGTCGTTTCCTTCACTGCAGCTCTCTCCACTGCTTGTCTCTCCTCTCCAGCATGGAATGTGATGGTTTGGGATTCAGGGAGATGCACAGCCAATCGGTAGACGACATCCGACTTCTTCTCGTAGGGAAAGCCGAGTATATGATGTACTGCCTCGGGGGCACAGACATATCGTGCGTCGAGATGGGCCTTGATCTCGTCGACGACATGTCCATCTGCAGCCACATCACTGCGGGACAGTCTCAGCTCCGCTCTGTCGTGCTCTTTATACACATACTTGAAAAGGTACTTTCTAAAAAAAGTTATTCACACATGGGCTTTGTATACATTCTTACATAGACGGTTGTGTCTTTTTGCCCTTATTTATATGTGTTACCCTCTCTTATCTGCTAGTTTTATGCGAGAAGAAGAACCTGGTAGGACTAGGCCGCAGTCGGTCTTCTTACGCTATGAGCAAGATACGCTCACCATGGACAGGTACGCGCTTAGTTTGTGGTAAGCACCGCCGGCCAGCGTGCATAGAGCGCGGGTTCGATTCCCGCAGGAGGGGAAAGGTTTTGCCGACCCACAATTAGAGAGAAATGTGTGTGCTCTTTGAGCAGGTGCACACACGGAACAGGTGCACAGACATGCACACACGGACGTCTAGCGAATTATATAATAGTATTGATGGTAAGTAGTAAATGAATAAGCCTACTTGAATTGTCCGCATGAGCATAGCAAAAGCATACGAGGTATCAAGCCAGAGTGGAAAGAGAGCAGTAGAGGCAGTGGATAGCATTCCTTATAAAAAAAAGGCGGTGCATACTTTTCAGCAATAAAGCTAAGACAAACCGTGGAGTTATCCTCCTTTTCCATATAGACCATGGTATACGAGAATACATCCGGTCCAATCATCATAGCTCCCAACATGCAGAAGGTCACCGATATTATTGCCAGTCGGTAGTAGTTCCGTAGATTTGACAGAGCGAACGACATCTCACTGGGATGGAAAAAGGGTGAGGTTAGAAAAGTTGAATCGAAGAGGATTAGTTGGAAAATAAATAAAGAAAAGTACATGTAAAACAGAACAAGAAAACAGAAAGCAAGGGAGGGGTAGAAACGGAAAAGAAGGGAAAGGAACAAGATGAAGCACCATTCTGAAAAGGACGACATGTAAGTTGACTCATAAGCAATCACTCCTTCCCACTCTTACTTCCAGAAGAAAGGGCTTGGAGAAGGAGAAGAATTGGGAACCTGAATGAAGTTCTGAGCTGGAACACAATTAAAGCAATGTTGTCAGTGGGTTGTTTTTTCCAGACCTCGTTAATGATTGTCTTCTTGCCTGAATTATGAAAACTGCATTAGTCTCTATAGAGCAATGTTCAAGCATGTTTTAAGGTTTAGTCAATTACTTTCAGGAATTCAGGGGAACTACATATACGACTGTGTCAAGAGCAAAGATGAAAAGGCAATAAATTTACTAATTGTGAAGCACTAATAATGTAAGAGAAAGGTCATATCTTTTTAAATTCTGGCACATACTTATATGTAACCGATGTAATAGTAGGAAGTTCGGGCAAAATTGCTCCCAGTTAATTATATCACAAACATATTGTTCTTGTGATCAGTTTACCCTTGTGAAAAAGCATTTTCTACTCAATCGACTGTTGAGATCGTTCAATGGCATTATGTCCATTATCGGCCTTTAATCACTCGCTGAAATTTTTTTATTTTTTTTATTTTTTCTCTTTTATCCCTCATTGAATCTTCGTTCATTCAATCACAGTGCTTTCGTTAGATTTTCATCTTACAGCGTAAATGCAACATGAGACTCTAATCTAGCAAAATCCCAATTTATGGTTATTCAAAAATACGGTTATTCAATAACCTTAAAGTACATATGCATTGTCCTAGAAACGTTCTAAATCCGATTTGTCAATACTGTCGGCTATATCGGAGTCGGACTTGCAATTGCCTTCCTTCGGAGAGAAATCTGATTCTACTTTAACCAACGGAGTGTAGACGACATAACCCTTAAAATTTACTTATAATGTTCAAGCCTTTTTCTTACTTACAAGGGTAAGTAAAGCGACGTGAACGTAAAAGAAAGTCTTCCATTGAGAGAATTCGTTGTCGGGAACTATCCAAGAGAAAAGAAGAGGCTCCACGAGAAGCGCAATCGACTTGAACAGTTGAACGTTTCCAATGACGAAAAAAGCGTAACGACTGTATTTATAAATTTGCATATTTCGAAATGTGCCTGTTCCTACCCACTCATCAATAAACCTCCCTTATAGTAGGCACCAGAACTAATTCCGATCAGAAATTGGAAGATTGTCATGAGAGCGACCTATAACAAGAAGCATAATTTCATATGTCTCTATAGGGAAACGAAATAAAGCCGATTACCTGTAGAGGCGGAGCATCAGGCAGGGTAATTGCACTGACAAGCAGTACAACTGCTGACAAAAGGAGACAAAAGGTATTACATATATGTATTTTGGAGACCTCCGATATACATCTGTTAGAAGATCAAACCATTCACTCACGTGAACAAAATATGCTCACGTGACTCGATCACTTATGATTCCTGTGGCCAGCTTTCCAATGAGAAATGTATATCCCGGTAGACTGGTAAACAGAGCCGTTTGAGCTCAATACGAATTTCTTTCCTGTTATTGATTATGGTAAAAATAAGAACTTACAGTAATTGTAACCGAACGCATTATAGAGTTTGGGAATGTAAATCATCTGCATGACAGAAGTTATAACATCGACAAATGCCGAAAACCACATAGCATACATATGAATATCAGTGAGGATCTTCTTAAAATAGACTTTCTTGGTTTCTTAAGCTTTAGATTTCCCGTGATCAGGTTTCCAATCAGCCTTCCTTGATACCTTATATGGAACTCGAATCTTCTTCCCGGTCTTTTTGACTTTGTCTTTCTCGATTTTCAGAATCTCTTCTCCAGTAATGAAAGATACAGCTCTCGGGTCATCCCTGTACAGTATTATCCAAAAAAGCGAACATCCAAAAACAACTCCTCCAATGGCGTAATACACACTTCTCCATCCAAACGAATCGAGCATCTGATTTCACACTTCCTTCAATTCTTCTCATCTTCTCTTCTTACATATCCTGCGAGAGGCATCTCCACAACAGATTTCATTACAGGGAATGCAGACAAAAACGAGAGTGTCAGAGTCATTTCACTAACTGGACCCCATTCACTCACAACCAATCCAACGAGACCAAAATCAGCTGCATAGGATATTCCCTCAAAGAAACCATTTTGTCATTTTTTAAGATTATTTCGTACTTGAACTATCCTCATGAATATGGCAAGTCCAAATGAGGTATCGAGACAGAGCGGAAGGAGTGTAGTTGAGGCAGTGGATAGCATTCCTTATAGAGGATATTATGCAACTGTGTAATTGCTGTCGAATATCCAACCAGCCAAGAAGATGACGAAACGAGCTCCATAGTTAGAGAAGAGCCAACTGAATGGATACATGCCAATGAGGGTGCCCACTGCCATAACAGATACGAGAATGTTCTTCTCTGAATTGGTGTAGACTCGGAAGGTCGAATTCTGTAAAGAACTACTTCCTCGTATCCTATCCTCTACACTTTTTAGGAATCATCGTGTAAAACAAACCGCAACGTTGTCTTGTGGTTCCATGTAGACCATCGTATAAGAGAATACATCCGGTCCAATCATCATAGCTCCCAACATACAGAAAGTCACCGATATGATTACCAATCGGTAGTAGTGCCGTAGATTCGACAGAGCGAACGACATCTCACTGGGATGGAAAAAGGTTGAGGATCGAAAAAGTAGAATCGAAGAGGATTAATTGGAAAATAAATAAAGAAAAAGTACAAGCAAAACAGAGCAAGAAAACAGAAATGCAAGGGAGGGGTAGAAATGGAAAAGAAGGGAAAAGAACAAGATGAAGCACCACTCTGAAAAGGAGTGAGTGACATCTGACTGTGGTTAAGACGATTTAATTTGAAAAAGGGGGATTGTGAGCAGTTTTTAACTCTCATAAATCAATTTGTCATGAATCAAATGATATAATGCAATCGGAAGAGCTTGGAAATAGAGTGAATGATAGAGTGACGTTAAGCCCTCTTTTGTACTTCTTTACACATACCACTTTGCTCTTCGGAATTTCATCCTCTTTACAATCCCTTTTTGTAGGACACCTCTCATGATGCCACTGCTAACTCCGCTCTCTCTTTTATTCGCAGAATGGAAACTACATTATATCAAGAATTCTAAAAAACTATTTGTTAATCCAATAATCGATGCGTCTCCCGGCATTTAATATCTGATGTGATCCCGCATGAGGCGAGGGAATATGGAAAAACACGAGGGTTATGGCACACGTCGAGGGTTTATGTGTGTAGGAGCTTCACGGTGCCTCGAGGTGTCTGTACACTATCCTTTATCTGCACACTGTCTCATTCTATACAGGCCCGGGTACACCTCGAGGTACTGGGTGAATCTCGATTAATATATACGTAGATCACACCTCGAAGTAGATCAAAGAATACCTCGACGTAGGGCAAGAAAGTGCTTGAAGAGAAGGAGTAAGAGAACGTTGGAAGAAAGATGCTGAATGTGCAACTTTGTCGAGTTGTATGATAACGCCCTTTCTGTTCAAATATATTACATGAGATCGGATCCTTCCCTTCCGATAGTTTGGTGTTATTGAAAACACTTGCACTCTTTACGATGAAGGAATTTTTTAAAATAAAACGACAGACTTGGGAACTTGGTGAGAAAGATAGTGTGAAAGCAGATTCCTTTAAGAGATTTTAAGGTCATGTTTTTCTAATTGTTCATGTTTGAACATATCCTTATCTACCGGGTCTAGTGTTCAAGCACGAAACACTCCAATCAAGGGTTGTCTCCTCTATCGCTCTCTGTGGCTTCTCTATCGGCCCATGTAGTATAGTGGTTAGTACTCCACGTTGTGGCCGTGGCGACGCTGGTTCGATTCCAGCCATGGGCAACTCTTTTGCCTATTTCTGTACTTTGCTTGTTTTGAGGTAGTGCGGGTATGATGAGATAAGATTGCGATATCATTTATCATCGGAAACGGCATAGCTTTTCTCCTCCACAGCGTTCTGCTTTCAGTACAACCGATCTGCGCATAGAATGTTGAGTCTCCTTCTGCTGCAGGATCTCTGCAAAATGTATATCGGCTGGTCGTTTTCAGTGCCTAATGTTTATTGCCCATACACATTCTTTGTTCTTTAATCTGTCATTTTGCACTCTCATTTTTATTTGCAAGTCTAAAATACAAACGCGCACTACTTTTTATATAATAATAACACTAAAATATTATATGTAAACTTACATAGCAGCAGTCGAATGAGAGATTCTCAATAGAGAAACGTCTACCTAAATGTATTCAAATATCTCAATTTTAATTGGATAATTTGGGGGCTAGCGTTAAACTTACTTCGACTCATCGATCGCAAACCCCCTTTATCCTCACAATTGTCCATAATGACATCACTAAAATGGCGACCACAAAGGCGAACGTTTGTATCCACGATTACTGTGCTTGAAATAAGAAGTAGAAGAACTACATTGAGCGAGTACATCTTGCAGGTTGGTGTAGGCTGAAATGTACATATTCAATATACCAAAAAGTTGGAAACGGAAGAGTTACTTATCTTGGAAAGGTGAGAACAACGCAGTGATTCCTGCTTTTATGAATACCGGACTGATAACGAAAGTATGTGAACGGGGCAAGAGAAGAAGGAAAAGAGGAGAATGAGGGATACAAAGTGAAGACATTAGCTGCAAACAAGCACTAAATGGAAGTTGTCAATGAGTATCGAATGGATTCAAAAGATAAAATGCTGGTGATATGGAGCTGGAACGAGTAATATAACAATAAAAGTATACAGCGGTCTGTCTAAGGGAACAAATCGTAATATAATATGTAGATTCTAGAAAAAAATTGAAGAAAGAGATAAACCGATGGTTGTAATAATTTAAAAGAATTTTAAGATCACCTATTGTGCCTTCGTTCCTTTATTAGGTTATACGAGCGAATGCAATTCTTCAAGTCATGCTGACTTACGGACAATCCTTAGATAGGAAGTTGACAGTCTTTTGAGCTCAGTGCCGAACGGAAAGTGGGCGATTTCAAAAGTAAATTGTATGTATAGATCGTTTTTGATCGTCCACATAAAGCAAAAAAACGTTTTCCCATTGTTCCAATAGCTTCTGAAATACTGCTGAAATTTGGTTTCGGTATAGAATAAAGCTTTATTTATTAAAGCCTTATCCAAGAATTTTTTCGTGTATTTGATCCTTTTCATTATCTTATATTTATCATTCGGTGAATCTTTTCATTTAAAGAAACTTCCTTTGACACAATCAGAAAAAGGGAGTATAATACGATCGAAATCACAGAAAAGTACTGAGTAACAGTTCCATTTATGCTATTCACCTTGTTCATATTGCCTTTATCTACCAGAATCTCGTGTTTAAGTACGAAACCATTCCTATCGAGCGTTGCCTCCTCTACCGTCAACTTAGTGTATATCGGGACAGATTCGGTATATATTAAACGAGTCCATAACTCCGTTCGAAAAGGGTCTAGAAACTTCTGGTTGGGTTCATTCGATTCGTCTCATCAAGAACTACCTGTGTACTAAGTTTGAGCTCAATTGGTCCACGCAGAAAATAGTTATGACGAAAAACATGAAAATCGCATTGGGTAGGGGTTTATTTGGACTGCAAGGCAAATGAGCTGTTTTGAGGGGTTAGAAGTTGCTCAATCGTATTCAGATTTGGTATGAGGGTAGACAGGAGCCTAAGGATTCCAAAAATTCCAACCAGAACTTTCTACGACTATTTCTAATCGAGTTACGGGCTTATTTTGAATATACCGAATATACCGAATCTGTCCCGGTATGAACTAAGTTGACGGTATCTCTCTCTGTGGCTTCTCTGTCGGCCCATGTAGTATAGTGGTTAGTACTCCACGTTGTGGCCGTGGCGACGCTGGTTCGATTCCAGCCATGGGCAACTCTTTTGCCTATTTGTTGTTCATAGTTCGATTCATGTATCAAAAACCGATAAGATCGACATAAAACCCTTCGACACTAGATAGAAGTTTATTGATGAACACTTTCTTTCTTGTGTGTACACTATTCTTGGCCATTATATAACTTTTATCACTCTGTGAAACATCGTTCATTTAATGAACCAGATTTGTATGAAATCTTACGTTGTCAGTATCTGAAATGAGATTCTAGTCTTGCTGAATTCCTAAGGGGTATCCATTGTTCTAGAAGCGTTCTAAATCCGATTTGTCACTACTGTCGGTTATGTCCGATCCGGACTTGCAATTGCTTTCCTTCACATTGAAATCAGATTCTACTTTAACCAGTGGCGTGTAGACGATGTAACCCTTAAAAGTTGCATATAACGTTTAATTTTTTTCACTTACAAGGGTGAGTAAAGCGACGTGGACGTAAAAGAAAGTCTTCCATTGAGAGAATTCGTTATCGGGAACTATCCAGGAGAAAAGAAGAGGTTCCACGAGAACAGCAATCGACTTGAATAATTGAATGTTTCCGATGACGAAAAAAGCGTAGCGGCTGTATTTATAAATTAGCATTTTACCGTTCGAAATGTCATTGTTCTTACCCACTCATCAACAAACCACCCTTATAGTATGCACCAGCACTCATTCCGATCAAAAATTGAAAGATTATTATGAGAGCTACCTATAACAGGGAGCATAATCACATATGGAAACGTAAGAAAACCAATTACCTGTAGAGGCGGAGCATCAGGCAGGGTAATTGCACTGACTAGCAGTACAACTGCTGACAAAAGGAGACAAAAGGTATTACATATACGTATTTTAGAGACCTCCGATACACATCTGTTGGAAGATCGAACCATTCACTTATGTGTACAAAATATGCTCACGTGACTCTATCACTTAGAATTCCTGTGATCAGCTTTCCAATGAGATATGTATATCCCGGAAGACTGGTAAACAGAGCCGTTTGAGCTCAAACAAACACCTTATCTTTTTCTCTTTCTAGAGAACTGACTGTCATTGTAGCCGAGCGCATCCAAGAGCTTTGATGTGTATACCATCAGCATGATCGATGTTATGACATCGACAAAGGCCGCAAACCACATGGCATGCATGTGAATATCAGTTAGAATTTTCTGAATGTGTGCTCTTTATAGATATTGCTTTCTCGATACCTTGTATGGAACTCGAATCTTCTTCTCTGTCTTCTTCACTTTGTCTTTCTCGATTTTCAGAATCTCTTCTCCACTAATGAATGGTACAGTTCTCGGATCATCCCTGTACAGTATTATCCAGAAAAGCGAACATCCAATCACGACTCCTCCAATGGCATAATACACACTTCTCCATCCAAACGAATTGAGCATCTGATTTCACACTTCCTTCAATTCTTCTCATCTTCTCTTCTTACATATCCTGCGAGAGGCATCTCCACTGCTGATTTTATAACAGTGAATGCAGAGAGTACAGCGAGAGTTACAGTCATTTCGCTCATTGGAGCCCATTCACTCACAACCAATCCAACGAGACCAAAATCAGCTGCATAGGATATTCCCTCAAAGAAACCAGTTTGTCATTTTTTTAGATTAATTCGTACTTGAACTATCCTCATGAATATGGCAAGTCCATATGAGGTGTCAAGACAGATCGGAAGAAGAGCCGTAGAGGCAGTGGATAGCATTCCTTATGGAGGATATTATGCTACTGACTAATTGGTGTCTAATATCTAACCAGCCAAGAAGATGACGAAACGAGCTCCATAGTGAGAGAAGAGCCAACTGAATGGATACATGCCAATGAGGGTGCCCACTGCCATAACAGATATGAGAATGTTCTTCTCTCCATTTGTGTAGACTCGGAAGGTTGAATTCTATAAAGAACTACTTCCTCGTTCCGTGCACAAGCGAAGTAAAACAGAAGGACTCTCGTACACTTTTTTGGGAATGACCGTGTAAAACAAACCGCAGCGTTGTCTTGTGGTTCCATGTAGACCATCGTATAGGAGAATACATCCGGTCCAATCATCATAGCTCCCAACATACAGAAGGTCACCAATATGACTACCACTCGGTAATAGTGCCGAAGATTCGACAGAGCAAACGACATCTCACTGCGGTTAAGAAAACGTTGTGATCAGATAACGAACAAAAAGAGATTGTAAACGATTCGACACTGTCACTCAACTAGGGTGTGAAATGAGAACTCGTGTTATGAAAGGAGTACCGCAAAGGGCAGAGAAGGTAAAGAGTTATAGAGCAATGTTGTGGTCCGACTGACATGTCTCTACCTATACCGCTTTCCTGTCAGCCATTTCATCCTCTTTGCATTCCTCTTTTTTATGGGGTCGCCACTCGTGTGCACGGCATCAGCGTTGCTCTCTCGCTTGATCACAAGAAGGCAAGACGACACTCTTCGGTTCAAGCTCCGCCTTAAATAACACACACTGAAAGGCATAGAGGCAAGAGGGCTTAGCCACGACTTCGCCTCATCTCTCACGTCTCGGGGTTAATCGGAGTGGGAGGGGAGGGAGAGGGAGGAGAGTAGAGAGAGAGAGTCAAGCTGGATTCGGCAGTAAGCTACTTGTGTTGCCTGGAGGTGCGCAATGTTGTACACAGTTGAGTGCTCTGCCTATCACACGGATCACCTCTCTCTTTCTCTCTCCGTTTGCTCTCCTCTCTTTTCTGGTTGTGAGTCAGCCGTCCCTCTCTCTTTCCCTCTCCTTCTTTCCATCCCCCTGCTCCCTCTGTTCCCCTCCTCTCTTCCTCTCTGCTCTACACATCTTTTGCTTATGAACGTCCCGCAAGCAACAATACCTGTGGATCGTCCTCTTGAGATGTCAACCCGCGTGCCGTTCTCTCGTTTCCTCTCTTCCTCTTCTGATTGGGGAGATGGACACCGTGATCTGGTGCAGTTCATTCTCACTCGAACCATCGTCCCGGTAAGTCTGAAATCGCGTCCAATCCCTTCCCAACCTTGCCTCAAGGAGGAACAGTTCTCACTTGCCTTCCTTCGCGCTCATGCGGTCTCAGTCCTTCCCGAAGGTTAGTCTCTGATATCATGGAGTGGAAATAAAGCCCGCTTGTATCTCAGTACGAGATTGGTCTCGCCTTGGTCGTGTGGAAGTGAGTCTCGAGGGATGCAACGACGATTCCCTTCGTACTCTAATCGAACATCTTCTCGTGCAGTGCAATCGTCGCCTGCTTTCTGTACGTGTCCTTCGATTCTAACGAAGCATGAGCAATCCACGGAAGGGCTCTGATTCACGTGTCACCCTCCGCAAGGCACAAATGTTGAAATAACATTGTGCAATTGCAGATCGGAGCCCGTGTAGACAGAGTTCTGGGAGAGGGCGGTCGCCCCTTCGTCTGTCTCCTCAAGCAGATGCCCTTCACTGCAGACGACATCGGCCCTCTATCGTTAGTTCGCTCTTCTCTTTCTCGCAAGAAAGAAGAAGCAGCACGTGGCTCGTATTTCAGTGACGCCGAGCGAGCTGTGGTGATCGAGTGGTTAACATTCATGTACGAGGAGGGGGAGGGCGAGATGAGAGAGGAGACGGCACTCGGCATGAAGGGCGACGTCCCGCTGACTAGGACCAAGCGATTACTCGACCTTTTAGTCGACGGCCTTTACTTAGCCAAGGTAAGCATCCCTAATCACACTATGTGTAACCCCCCCCCCCCTTCGTCTTCCTCCACCTTGCGCATTCACAGTGTTCTGACAGCAGTGAAAATGTTAAGCGAACGAGATGACGAAAAATAACCCTGATTTCGGTAGGAACTCTCGCACGGAAAGCACCGTATCCTAAACATTTTGGTTCGTTCGCTTAACATTTAGAACACTGTGCATTCTTTGTTCTGTAGCTTAGCGAGGGAGTATCTCCACTCCAAAAAGAGACGACTTTACTCCGATAAGGATACCTCTGATAGGAACGAGCTTAGTATATAAGGAGATTGGAGAGCTTCGTTATGATATGGGTGTATTGCTGATGATTGATAGATAGACACTTAGCCATAAGCCTCAAGTGGCTCACTTTTCGTTGCTCAATTAGTCTAGTACGACGGAAAACGACTGATAGACTGAATATAAGAGCGAACAGTCATCGGGAGCTCATTAATGGGATGAAGGTAGAGATGAGCAGACGGTAAGAACACTCTCACGGGGCTTAGTGTTGGAAGCGTGAGATAAAAGGGGAAAGGAAGAGCGGCACGGTCTACACAGAACACTTGAGCGCTTTTTTAATTCCTCCCTCCCCTTCTGGTGCAGTACAAACAGAAGGGACGAAAAGATCACGATAGACTGTCGATCCGACTTTATGCTCGTGAGATTATCCGACGATAACAACGGGACGATTATGTAGCGGTTTACGATATGACGGGTTGGGTGAGAGGAGGAAGAGATCGAGGTTATAGGAGGAGAGTGGGTACACGTTGGCTGCTAAGGGAATGGCGGAGATCGCTCCTCTGTTGGACAACCAACTTCACTTCGCCGTGTGTCTGGAGTGCAGATCCTCCAAGCTCACGGTTCTATCCTTCCCTCATTACCATATAATTGTCTCATCACAGAATCGACGCTCTCCCTTCGTTTGTGAGTGCAAGAACAGCTCGAGTAAGACACTGATAGACTATGAGAAAGTGAAGAGGCTCTCGTTCGAGTGCGAGGATGACTCGGTATTGTGTATTAGTTCTCCTTATATAACCTCGTACTCCTTTCAGCCGCGTCTCTCCGATAACTCTGATACTAGAGATGCTTTCGTACGGTTTACACTCGCGGAAGAAAACACACGCGCGCAAAGCGAAAAGGAGCGCGAGGAGAAAGAAAATGAAGAAGAAGGGACGCTGTTTGTTCCTGATGAAATCGAGCGCATTCTGCTTGAGGATGCGGGTCTCCTTTAAGGACATTTCTTATGTTTTACATTATATTTTGAATCGAAATGTTAACTCTATAAGAGATGAGAATATCACCAAATTTTTCATTATACGAACCTCGCTAAGGAATGAGGAAAATTACCTTCACATCATGTGCAATGCCTATGCATTTCAACATTCACGTTTGACGCTGTACTATACGGCTATAGACTGTTTTGACGATAACTCGTGATCTCCTACTGGTTCATGACTCTGACAAGGTAGCGTGAAAGTGATGCATGATGATACATTTATCTTATGGTTAGTACTGTACATTGAATAAACACGTCTATTTATGGGAGTTCCCGTTCTATTGCATGATAGCGTCCCCTCACTTCCTTCCGATTCCCAGTCCCATTCCTCCGTCTCGCAAACCTCCCGTTCCTCCTCCACCTCCTCCACTACTTGAACTTCCAAAAGTGGAGTCTGAGGAGCCCCCGAAAGACGAATCGGACGATCCTCCGAATCCACTTGATCCCGACCCTCTGAGTCCCCCCGTGCCTCCTCCTGATCCCCCTCCACTTCCACCAAAGCTACCGGAGCTTCCTCCAAAGCTGCCACTGCTTCCTCCGAAACCTCCACTCCTGCCGGAGCTTCCGAATCCTCCACCGCTGCTTCCGCTCCCTCCATTGAATCCTCCACTACCGAATCCTCCACTTCCTCCTCCACTGTTGAATCCGCCTCCATTGCCACCTCCTGCATTGAATCCTCCACTATTGAATCCACCTCCGTTGCTTCCTCCAAACCCTCCACTTCCACCGTTTCCAAATCCTCCTCCTCTACCTCCATTGAATCCACCACCGCTTCCTCCGCCAAAGTCCTCATCAGAACCTAAGATTTTCGCTTATCAATACTAATTGTAAGACCATCTACTAACCTCCTCCACCACCTCCTCTTCCCCGTCCGAATCCTCCCTGTCCTCCTCTACCTCCTCCGAATCCACCGTTGTTGCCTCCGAAACCCTAAAAACAAAAATTTAAGAAAACTAAACAATGAGTTTCCACGGTTACTTTAAAATCATACTTGATTTCCACCGAAGTTCCCTCCTTGTCCACCAAACCCGTTGCCTCTTCCACCGAATTCATTAGTCTAAAGCATAGAGTGAGAGTGATCAATGTGCAGATGGACTTACTCCCCATCGATTCCTTCCATGATGCCCGTGTCCATGTCCGTGTCTCCTTCCGCCTTCCCAGCCATCACCTCCCCACCCTCCACCTCCCCATCCTCCACCCTGACCACCGAACCAATCTGAAAAAAAGATCTCATTCTTTTAAGATAAATTCATACAAATACTCTTTGGGTCACGAAATAATTAATAACATAGAGTAGGCTAATGTAAGAGTAATAATGATTACCTCCTTCCCATTGTGCTAGAGAAACAGTTGAGAGAACGATAAGAAGGAGAAGAGTCCGCATAGGAAGTAGGAGTACGTGATAACGGTTCGATCGGCCGAACTGAGAAGGAAAGACGAGGACACACTCCCCCCTCCCCTATCTCTTATTTATTGCAGTTCAACATCCTGTCTCTCTATCTCTGCCTCTCTCGCTTCCCTTCCACCATCTCCTTATCTATATCATTCATCGTTTATTATCCTTTCTTCGACTCAAAGATCAATAACATCATAGACAAAGATGGCCCGCTGTTCGGTAAGTAATGCACAAGAAGCGGAATGACGGGAAAAGCGACGACTAAGCGAGAAGTGATAATACAAGGACACGTATTTCGAATCGGGTAATAACTTATTAGAGGCGAGGCTAACAAGAGTAGCCACTCAATGATCCTAGTGCAGAAGGCTATCCAAAGAAGCTGAAGCTGTCGTCCTTCGTGTTCTTCTCGACTTCACTGAAGTCGATACTCGGACCGCGACCCGTTCCTCCTCCGAAGCCACCTAAACGTGCGTATTATTCAGGTTGAGTGTGGTACTTCACCTCCAAAGCTTCCTCTGTTCTTGATAGCATCAGGTGGAAGCGTGAACTCGAGCGGAGCAGCAGTCACAACTCTATTCGGCTTCGTCGTGGTCTTCGGTGCAGTCGTAGTGGCCACAGTTGTCTTCAGAGGCTCTGTCGTCTTTTTTGACTTCTTTCCTTTCTTTTCCAGCCTTTTTCTCTTTCTTTCCTTTCTGTCCTTACTCCTCTTCTTCTTCTTCGGCTTTTCCTGTTTGATTGCTGCTGGAGTCTTAGGAGGTGGGGGAGGTGGGGGAGGGGGTGGGGGTGCAGGGGTGCTCGCAGCCGTCAGACCGAAGCTTTCTCCAAAGTTGGGAATGGGTGGTGGGGCTCCGTTGTTGCCTCCGACGAGAACACCTCAAAGGAAATCGATCTTTCGTTTATTCCCGTCCCTCGTCTCATCTCGCCCTTCACCCCCACTACTCACCACTGTCACTCGCAAACGTGTTTTCAACTCCATGCCGGCCCGATTCGTAACCAGTATCCTTTCCTGCAGCAAACCGCGTCCTTGGGATCATTATTGCTTAATACCTTCAAATTTCTTCATCTTGTTCAGGAATGACTTCTTCTCTTCACTCATCAACCTTGGAGCCGGTTCAGAGTTGAAACTGAAAGTTATCTTCGTTTGTTTCTATATTCAGCGTATTTACCCAGGTGGTGCATCTCCAAACAGCCTTGACTCTGGCGGAGGACCGGAAGGCTTCGTCTTAGTCAACGCTGAGTCAGCACTGTCGAACCTAAGAATAGCTTGGTTCGCTAAATCGGTTGACGATCATTGGTTACACTCACCCTGGTGGTGCAGCTCCGAATAGGTTTGACTCGGGTGGAGGACCAGACGGCTTCGTCTTCGACAATCCACTTCCAAGATCGAAACCTGGGGGAGCGCCACCGAAGAGGTTCGAGTCAGGAGGTGGGTCCGATGGCTTCGTTCTTATAAGACCAGAATCTCTGAATTCATATTCAAAACTTGTGATAGGTAATTATTATACCCGGGAGGTCCAGCATTTCCTGGTGGCCCAGCGCTGAATGCTGGCTGCAATGACGAATATTGGTCTAGACTACGGTTGTCCTTACCGAATTGGGAGAGTTCTGCTTAGCAGCGCGTGCTTGGAGTATGCGATCGTTGGCTATAGCGATGAAGCCGGCCTCGTTCCTCTTCGCTTCGTGGACTCCGTCCACTACCATAGGCACTGGATGACCCTTCTGGTCGAGTAGAAGAGGGAGACTCGCTACTCCGTTCTCTCCTAGAATGGATCTATCAAAGAGTCTCCAATCTGCTGAACTTACTCGTGTAGATGGGAGGCAGCACTTTCGGTGCGTACTTCTTGGCAAAGTTTCTCAGAATCTCTTCTGGGACAGGAGGAGGTGGAGGAGGGACAGGAGGTGTGGGTACTTTGCCCTAGAATGTAGGTTCATAACTTGTGAAATCATTGTTCTACCTTGTAATTCCTCGGAGGAGGTGGTGGAGGTGGAGGAGGAGGGGGTGGCGGTGGAGGTGGCGGTGGTGGGGGAATGGCAGGTAGAGCAGAGACTATCGAAGCAGCAGGGGTTACTATTGTTTCTTGTCGGAAGGCGACGTCCTGTGGTGGGTAGCCATTGAAGAGGATCGCCTAGTCTGATACCTGCTTGAACTGCGAAGCCTGTTGAGTTACTTGATGCACCGGAAGTCTGTTTCCGTTGATGTCAACTGGCTCAGACTTCTCAACAAATGCTTGTAGCCTTTGCTGTTTGAGCTGCCTCTCGTACTTACTCTGAAGAGCTTCCATTACCATTTCACTGTCTTCCCTAATTACCAGGTTCTCCTGTTCCTGTTTGTTCTGCTGGTTAATCTTCGCTCGCGCCGCGTCAATCCTACTCTGGATCGAGTCGGAATCCTCCTGCTGCTTCCTTTGATATGCTCCCGGATTGAGGATTTGTCTGGCTAGTTGCGATCCAAATCCGACAAGAGACTCTTGCGCACTTTGTGCACCATTTACGGTGGGCGCTGCTCTCGCGCGAGCCTTAGATCGGAGTTTTAGAGGGAAACGAGGGAGGTTATGACTGACCGCAGCGGAATTAGCGCCTCCTACAAGAGGAAGAAGAATAGGGGCAATGGAGTCGACGAGACCCGCTATGGGGGCAACCACATTCGTTAATTGGGGAGTAGCGTTCGAGTTCGCATTGGCCTTAAACGATGCTCTACTTATCTCTTACGTTAGATTCTCGTACACCCCGACAAAGCCCAACACCACAATAGACAACACTTGTTAAGGATAGAAAACAGGACGACACACATTAAGGTTATACACAGTAGTTGGAGACGATGTGGCAGATCCATTGGTTGCTGTGACCGCTGCATCGTCAAAGTACTGCAATCGACACTCAATGTTCCCAGAAGACACTCGACAGTTAGACTATGGAATTAGCAAAGTTAGTAAAGTTAAAAAAAATTAGTAAAGCCAATAGAAATTCGGAGCTCATTGATGACCTTCGAATCGTCATCATCAACATCGTTTTCGGAAGTACTTTCTTCACTGTGTTCTTCGTGTTCTTCTTCCTCACTTTCTTCCTCTGCTTGTTGGGCTCGTCTCCTCTCCATTAGTTCTATAACCACAACTTACACCCCTTCCGTTCCTTCTACATACCATTATGCCTAGCCACCTTGGCCTTCTCTTCCTCCTCCAACTTCTTCATCATAACCTTCCTCTTTCTCTCCTCGTGTTCAGCTCGTTTCTGTTCCCGTTCGATCATCTTCTTCTTTTCCTCGATCTCCTTCAGTTCCTCCGTCGGCGGAACATCGTCTACGATGTCTTCACCGTCGTACTGCAAAACAAGCTTTATTTTGATTTTGGTAAGTAATTTTTTCATTTACGTGGCCTTATTCGCATTCAATACCTAACTACTCTCCTTCTATTCTTACCTCAGCCTCAGGAATGACCGCACTATCCTCCTCTTCTTCCTCCACGTCAGTCTTTTCATTCGTGTTTCCGTCCTCGTCAATCACCTTCAGTCTTCTTAAGCCATCTGCATCCACTTCTTCCTCCTTCTTTTTCTCTTTCTTCTCCGTCTTCTTCTCCTTCTTCTTCAGCAAGTCTCTCAACTTCTTCTTCTCCTTCGGTTTCTGTGTTGTTGTCTCTTCCTTGCTCTCTTCACTTCCCTCTTCTTCTGCCTCTGCATACTCCTCACTACCCCACTCTTCTTCACTCGACGGGGGCTTTTTCTCTGTTATAGTGGTAACAGTAGTGCTTGCTTCAGTAGTAGTTGTTGTCGTTGGTGTACTGGTGGTAGGTTCCGTCGTTGTAGTCTTCTGGGTAGTAGTTGTTACCTCTTCAGTCGTTGTGGTCGGTGCTTCAGTGGTTGTACTGGCCTCAGTAGTCGTTGTAGAAGGAGTACTACTCTTCACCGTCGTGCTCTCCTGAGTGGTCTTCAACTTCTGTTCCCTTTGCAACTGCTCTTGTCTCTTCTTAATCTCTGCCAGTCTCCTCTCCTTTTCCTCTAGCAACTTCCTTAGTCTGTCCTCAGCGAGACGTCTCCGTTCTTCGAGTTCCTCCGATTCGCTCTGCAAAAATGCGTAGATAAAAAATGAAATTGTGAGACAAATGAAGAGAATTTTATTAAGTTAATTTTTTATTCAAAGAATTTATTAAAAAATTGTAAACCAAAATCTACTGTTTATGAAACTTTGTGGGTATGACCCGAATTCGCCACACACCGTCAGATGCAGGGGTCCAATGCTAACTATTACACATGACGAATGCAACACACTACATTCTTTCAAAATGTTTCGTGTTTTTCAAAAATTTTTCGTGCTAGAGCAAAATAGTGTGAACCGCTATACTTTGCCTTTCCGCCCGATTCTAAGATTGAGATGTTACTATTCGTCTTTTCGTTAATTCATACATTTGAAAGTAATATAGTAGAAACTGTTAGGAGAGAACAATACATTTCCAACAATTTGCAAAAGTTTTTGGTCCCAGGGAGAATCGAACTCCCGCTGCTTGATTCAAAGTCCAGAGTGCTAACCACTACAATAAGAGACCGTGTGCGGCATTTTTGAAGGCTGAAGACAGCGTGCAAGAGGCATTGCAATGATGCAGGAGAATACACAAGCAGCTGAATGAGGATAGAGTGCAGAGAGAAACAAGAAGAGATTTAGACAAAAGGCAGTGGTCACCTTTTCATCTTTCGATAGTATCTCAGGAGTTGAGCTCGTGGATTCCTCTTCTCCCGATCCTTCCCCACTCGCTTCAATCAAGGAATCGTCGTCGGCGTGATTGTCCTTCTTCTTTGCGTAATACTCTTTCATCTCATCGAATGCTCTGCAACGTTAACTTTTTTCGCTTCTTAGTCAAGTCCAACTTACTTATTCAGCTTGACGTGTTCATTCATCCATCTCTGCTTCTCCTCACTATCGGCTCCCTTGAGATCCATGAGCAAGTTCGTTCCGATCTTCACCTTAACCAGAATACCTTACAGGTTTCGCGCATGATATGGAATCGATTGATATCATCAAGAATGAAAATTATCCAATTTTCAAGGGGACGTTACTTAGTTATTTTGATAGAAGTGCTAACTAACATTGGGTGTCTCATTCAGCATATCGGCATCGTCCCGTTCCTTCTCAGCGGCTGTTCGTATGCGTACCTTCAGTGCCGTCTTCTCCTTCTTCACTTCGGGTGTCTTCTCAGCCGTATCCTTCTTCTCTTCTTCTCTCGTAGTGGTAGTAGTTACTTCTCCAGTAGTTGTGGTCGGAGTTGCGGTAGTGGTACTACTACTTGTAGAAGTAGTTGACTCTGTCGTGCTCTCCGTGGTGGAGGAAGCAGCAGTTGTCGTTGCCGTAGTAGTTGTCGCACTAGTCGTAGTTCTGGTCTTGTTTCTGTTAATCTTCCTCTTTATCCAATCAGGAATGCTCTTCTTCTTCGTGGTCGTAGTGGCAGCTGTCGTAGTGGTAACCTCTTCTTCCTCGTCTTCCCCTTCCTCCTCACTGTCCTCTTCATATTCCTCCTCATACTCCTCCTCTATCTCCTCTTCTTCCTTCTTCTTCATCATCTGCATATCCTTCTCCTTGTCTTCCTCAGTCTTGTACCTGTAATAACCAACAATCTCTTCTGCTTCACCAGTCTTCATAAAGAGCTCCGTAGGCTAATCTTGAGCCGCTGAGCAAAACATTCCATTTGGAGGATATGTCTTTAGTAATCTCGTAGGAAATCTGTGTTGTGTACCTCGGCAAAATGAGATTGAGCAGTTCTCCATTGATGATCTTATCGTTCTTCTTGAGCACCTGTTTCTGTGCTTCTGTCAGATCATGACCACGAAGGGATCTCGGCTTCAGCACTTCATTCGGGCCAGGAGTAGTTCTAAAAAAAGGAAATTTTCTCTCGAAAAGAGTGAATATACTCACGGGGCATATAGCTTCTCCTGTGCAATCTTCCTCAACGTCTCCGTCCACACTCCGAGAGAATGTCGCATGCCAAAGGTGTCTCCATCGTTCTCCGATTCAGAAGGACCGAAGAACTGAGCACCCGTTAAGGGCAACATGAGAAGAAGGAGAAGCATCTCCGAAGAGGGCAACTACCCTGAGGGAAGAAGTGACTGATAAACGGCACGAGAGGAGAGATTGGGGAAGGATCTGGAAACAGGATGAGAGGAATGCAACGAATGACTCATGCCAAGGAGATCTTAGCTGACTTGTTAACAGACAATGCATGAATGAATGCCATGTACGCAGACTCTAATGCAGCGAAGCAATGTTCAAAGCTTGCTATACGATACACGATTGGATAAAGTGCACAAAGAAAGCGAAAAGAGAAAAGGGAAAGGAGAGAGAGAATGAGGAGTGGAAAGTGAGAAGACGATAGATTAAGAGTGAGAGCTGCTCCCGACTCTCCCTTCCTCGATTTGGGTCAGCTTTCGCCCCGAGAAAGAGAGAGGAGAAGAGACACTACCCGATCGTCATTTCGGTATGTATGTGCGGTCTCAATACTTGAGGAGTTCGAATGAACAGAGGGAAAGAGTGAGGAGATGAAAGGAGTGGCTTGAGGACGAGAATGAGAATGGGAAGTGATACTCTATCCTGACCCGGTCTTGCCTTCCAAAGAACTGAACGCGAAGAATGAATGGTACATCGTTCTATTAGAATACGTATGTTCATGAACTTTGACTGCTCCAAGGACGAGTGTCAATAATACACTCAATTGACTAAACTGAGAATTTGAGCAAATTGCAGAAGATGTTCCCAATACATTGAAAGAGAGAGCGAGAATCTTTATCGGATGATCGAGCGAGAACAATGAGGGTTAAAGAGACATCTAGACACGGAAGACTACAATTGGTTCTGCAGATGGCTATGCGAGTAACGAGTTCACAGGAAACGGAAAACGATCGGACAAATCACAGAATGGTCAAGAGTGGTTATGCTGCGGTACATGTGTCTTTTGTATGGTAATGAGGTGATGCGAATGAACGACGGAATAAATAATGTATACATATGTGAGCTGACGGTGTGTCATGAGTAGACAATGAGACGGAGGAACTAAGCTTACCGGTCCAGTGGCAAATGACTGGAATGGAGAAGAAGAGGAGAAGATGGGGAGAGTGAGGAACCGAGAGACAGTGAGACACGGGAGGGAGGAGGTTATTGAACGGGACGAGGAGGGATTTGGCCGAGATGGAGGAGAAGGAGGAGACGAGTAACTACATGACTGGAGTGGGTTGGGGAGAGTATAGTTCGGACGAGGACTCGCGATCGTCCTGTCCAGTCGGAGAGGGAGTCATCGAGTCGTCCTCAGTCCCTCCTCCTTCCTTCCTCTTCTGTCGCATCAGATTGCGTTCCTTCACCTACAAAATACCCCGTCAGAGAAGAACTATAGAGAGAATGGGGAGAGGCAAAGGTGATCACTTGGGTGAACCTTGTACTCAAGGGTTGAGTGGGGCACACCGTAGAAGGATCCTGCCCGATGCACACTCATCTCCCCTCTTCTAACGCTCTGCACTGCCTCGTCCAACGCCTCTTTGTCGTATTTCCTATAACACCTCTCCTTTCTCTTCTCCTCGTGAACCTACAATTCATTCATTCTACATTGAGAATCCCATGGACCAATTACAGTGTGAGAAACAACACAAAGGCCTCTCTCCGCGGGGAATGCAACTGTAGTATGAAAGAAGGCTCAATTGGCTCTCTCTCTCCTGCTCCCGAGAAGTGAATAGAGCAGAGTCTCTCTGTACCTGTACTGGCCTCTCTTCGGCCGCTGCTTCTTCCAATCGACCGATACACAAAAGGGGTTTCCATTCGAGGCTTCGTCCATGGACTCTGAAGGTTTCTCCTCGACCATTGGAGTCTGTGGCATGAAGAATCCTGCAGCGAGTAGTTCCTGAATAGACAGCTATGATTAGGGGATAAGTCTGGAGACTAACAGCGGTGAGTGCACGGCCGAAGTAAGTCTGCCATGCTTGAGTTATGAGATCGGCGCCGCTAGCTAAAGAGTGAGTAGCCCATAGTGGATCGACGGGCGGAATAGAGGAGAGGGGCGCTGTGAAATCCACAGTCGGAGTCTAAGAGACGTCATTAGCCCTTCCAATTCATTCATTTCTCACTGTAATCGCCGTAGCGGTCGGCAGCTCGTTCATGATTCCGTTGGCCACCGTCTTCCCCACAACGAAATCGTCCTTCACCTCCACCACCTCAGTCGTCGGTATCTCTAGCACGGGAGAGGGAGTCTCTTCGACGGGAGTCGGAGAAGTCGACTTCTTGCTAATACAACCAACTCATTACTCGCCGTTCTAAGTGGATTCCCGCAGAGACGCTTACTCTGTACTCTTCGCCAACTTTGTTGTTGTCTCAACGGCCTCGGCCAATAGCTTATCGGCACTCCGTTGCCCTCCAGCCTATAAATTTGAAGGCCACTCAACCGCCTCCCCTCTGTCATCCAACCTTCCGTCGCTTGTACATCGGAGCGACTCCAGCCTGTTCATCAGCCGCCTCCAACTTGTATATTTTATTGCGGAGTGTCGACCGGGGTATTCCATACACAACAGAAGCTCTCCTCGTCCCGAGCCTTCCACACCTCAACAACACACGTGACTGATCCCTCTCCCACGAGAAGCCGCCCCCTCTAATGAGCCTTTACCTGATGTCGTTGACTGCCTTGTCCAAGTCAGCTTGCGAGTAATTCCTCTTCACGACCGCAGTTTTCTCCTCGGCTACTCCACTAAAAGAGACACTTGAAGTAATAACGAAAGCTATGACACACCTCGAGTCGTCGGCAATCTGTTGCTTTGCTTTGCTCTTTTGTTTGGGAGCAGTGCGACCAGTCTTTCCCTCCATGTCGACAGTGGCAAGTCCCTGAAGGAGGGAAGTAACCAGGAATGAGTCATCTCTTACCGTCTTCCGACTGAGATCAATCAGAGCTCCGTTTGGCTTCTTCGGCGGCTCCTCCTCACTGCCTTTCTTCGTAGCTGAAGGAAGGAATCAGGGGTGGGGGAGGTGGGGGAGGGGGAGTGTCTACCGTTATCGGAGGGGTTGGCGAGCGAGAGAAGGTAATTCCACTCGGGACCGAGGAGGGAAGGGTCGCCGACGAGAGAAGGCACACTGTTCATATAGGCGTGAGTGAGCATGTCGCCTGATAGAGATAGTCAATCCAAGCGTGAATACAGTCCTCGTCCCTCCCGTATACACAGATATTCCCTCTTCCCTGGCCGTCCCTTCACACGCCAATGCACTGATTGCATGTATTCCCTATGCAGTAGGAAGTAACTCACTTCTCACACCTAACCCCTTCCCCTTCCCTTCCCCTCTTCATTCCTCTAAGCAAGGTAGTATCTCACTTCTCATGCCTACGCTCCCGCTGCCCAATTTGATTCGAATTCAGAATGACTACTGCGTGCGCTAGGGCGAGCGAATGAAATTGAGAGGCAAGCTATAAGGAACCGAGAGGAGAGCCAATGAGAAAAGACGTCAAGGGAGGAGAAAGGAGAGTTAGCTACAATGGAATGATGACCGAATTGGAGGGAAGTAGAGGGAATCGGGAGGGGTGAGGGAATATGACGAAGACAAGGAAGAGAGGGGATAGAGACGCATGAAGGGACACGAGAGATTTTCGAGGAATCGGAGGGATTAGGCAATGGTGGTGGAAGCGATTCGTTTGTTGTGAAGACAGTGACGAGCGACGTGCTTCTAAGACAAAACAATACAGAAGGGTGAGAAAACCAGAGATGAGGTACGCTGATTGCACTGAGATCCCATGGGGAAAGGACAATGAGACGCACGGTCAACGCTGTAATGTTGCTGGTGATGGGCTGTTCCCGGCACGGTTGGAACACAGGGAATGAAGAGACAAGTGACTGAGAGGGACACTGCGCTGGGAGCAAGGATGTAATCAGACTGGAGTATACTGATGAAAGTATCGAAGGGGGTGGATTGGGAGTATGAGATGAGGGGATTACTCACAATTCATGAGGTACTGCATGTAGTTGGACGTCCCTGCAGTCCCTCGTCCCTCGCCGTCCTTCGATGACCCCTCAACACCAGCCATCTCCTCTCCCCTTCTCCCCCATTCCCTACCTGGATCGACTGTCCCACCTCGCACATTCCTCCGCACTCCACAGCCTTCACTGCAACAACCACTCCCTCGTCTCTCTTCTCTTCCCTATTCTACCGTATACGCGCCCCTCCCCAAACACGCGAGTCCCCCTCTCTCTCGACAAGACAATTTGGTCGTGTCGGGAGTGGAGGACGGGGAGAAGGGGTGGAGTAGATAGGGGGGAGAATGGAGGGGGAAGGGGGGAGTGAGGGTATCAAACGTAGTCGCTACTCAGCAGGTGGCTAATCCCTTCGGGGCCCGCTCTCATAACGCGGTCCCCGTTAACGTCAATGTCCCGATTGAGAAGGAGAAGTAAGAGGGGAGAAGAGGGGGAGGAGGGATGAAGGCGTCTATGACACGAACCGTACGAATTCGATAAACAACGAGACTGGCTAATGGTCGCCTTTCTGATAAGCCTTTTGTGGGACAGCCCCCCGTCGTCAACGAATGTGGTCCATTAGGTGAAATGGCAGAGACGAGGAAAGGTAGCGAGAGGCTGATAATGAAATAGCTACGGGTGAGGAAAGACTGTAGAGGAGAGGGGAGATGGAGAAGGGTAAAGGGTGGGGAGAGACTGGAGGGCGATGAATGTATCACTGGAGAATGAAGGGGGAGAAGAAGAGGGGGCAGGAAGGAGTACACAGTGCAAAAGGACGTTGTGGTCTATCGATGACCGGCCTTTCCACTGTCTCATGTGAAACTAAGGAGAAGGTGAGACATCGGGATGAGACAGTGACGAAGCGGACGGGAGAGTATGAGGGAGGAATATGGTGGAGGGGGCATGAGAGGGAGGGGGAGGTAAGTGAAGGGTTGGAGGGGAAAGGGCACTCACCTGAGGGACGACGGACAACGACACACGAGGGGTTGAAGGAGGACAGAAGACACGCCACCTCTTCGAGACCTGAGAGAATATGAAGAGGGAGAGGGGAGGAGGGAAAGGGGGGACTGAGCAGCGTGGGAGTATCCATGTACCACTCCCTCTTCACACCTCTTCCACTCGCAACAATCTCAGATCCCTTTGAAGCATATCGCTGTGACACGGTGCTCACTTCTCATTAATTTTAATTGGACACGGGCCTCTCCTCACTCTCGCAACCTCTCCCTTCTTCTCCTCTTCTTCTTCTCCTCAAAGGACTACGTCGTCTCATGAGAAGGTCCTCTCTCTCTCTTAATTAGCGCCACTTCCACGCTTGGCGTAATTATTGTATGAAAGTGGTGAGGATGCGAGTATGCTTCGTGCCTCCGTCATTCTCATACTCTCTTTCTCTCTGTACATTTCCCTCCCACCGCTCTCTCCCTTCCCTCCCCCTCCCTACGAGGGAATAGACCCCGAAAGGGTCCCATCCCCGTCCTTCCTGCGACTCGTGGTCGTGTGAGACGGAAATGCGAATATTGAGAGAAGGAAGAGTCGCGAGAAACGAATTTGATGGGGGGCACCCACACTCTCGTATTGGGAGGATATACGAAGGAGGGGTGAGGTGGCGAGGGAGAGGGAGACCTTCTAAGAAGAGAAGAAGATGAGAGAGAGAGACGAGGGAGCGAGGGACGGGAGTGGGCGCGTATACGGTAGCCGAAAAGTGGAAGAAGAGGAGGGGCGAAGGGAAGGAAAGAAGGGACGAGAGGACGGAGACAGGACAAGAGGGTGAAGAGGAGCGAGGAAGGGATATACAAGGAGAATGTCTCGACTGTTCGGAAGAACGGCGAAAACAGAAGAGGAGGGATAGATGTGGAGGGAATAGTGGGCTGAGACGGGAAAGAAGCGAAGGCGAGGCAGAGGCGAGCCTTGTTATTCGGGAACAGGTAATTTGTGGGCTACGCTGCTGTTACCGTAACGAATGCTGTGAGAAGACGGAGGACTCTTATCAGAAAACACGAGGGAAAGAAGCCTGGAAGGGAGGAAGAAGGGAGGGTGGACGAGGGAGAGGGATGTAAGAGGGACGGAGAGAGGTAAAGACGAGGGAGAGGGAGACACAGAGGTAATGGGCAGAGAGTGAGAGACGACGCTGCTTCGAAGGGTCAGGTGAGAGAGCCGACGATACTATGCAGGTGAGGGAAATGAGAGGCGGGAGCGGGGTACATAATGAGACTGGAAGGCGGGAAAGGGGAATCTGGGGATGACAGGCCCTATCAGGCAACGAAGGCAATCGGGGGGCGAGTAATTGGGATGGGGTGTCGTCTCCCCCCCCCCTAGCCCTCCCTCTTACACCCCTCTTCCGACCGTCCTCTCTCCTCTTCACTACTCCTCCTTCTTCTCCTCCTTCCGATTGCATCTTTTATTCAGGCGTATTAATGGGTGCGCCGCTTCTTCTTCTTCGTCCTCGCGAATAGCTCAAGGAGTCCCTCAAATGCCGACGACAGCCCCCCCATCCCCCTACTACCGCCCCCTACCGAAGTGGGGAGCGGAATGAAATGAGAAGGGTCGAGTGGGGACCAAGCCGTCGATTATGATGGCTCGGCCCGTAAATGCCGTGTGTGCTCCCCTCGAACGACGACCGTTTAATTATTTTCGACCCGCTGTCTCTCCCCTCTCCTCTCCTGTATATGTGTGTATGGCGTCGCGCTCTTGTTTCAATTACGTCTAATTCGAATGGTAACACGGGTCTACAAGGGAATGGGAGAGCAAAGGGAATGTACAGTTACCTCGTGCCAGCAATGCCTTGTGAGACCACAGACGGAAATGGTGACGGATCTTACGAAGCAGAAGTCGACGGGAGGACATGGCGAAGGAAGACGAGTCGGAAGGGTGACCTCGCTGTCGTTGCTATGGCTGTAGTGGTCGAGATTAGACTAATGAGGACCCCGAGGGACACTGATACCTAGTCGACGTAGAGGACGAGTAACGACAAATACAAAGGACGTGGAGGGGAGGGCGAGGGGAGTGGAGGACCGTGGAGAGGGAAGAGACAGGTGCGAGAGAGTTGAGAGAGTTGAGGAGGCAGAGGGATGCAGGCCTCTCACTTACATTCATTCACTACTCATTCCTTCTCGCTCCACAGCCCCCCTCCCTTTGTCCATGTCTTCGTCTCTTCTTCTCCTCAACCGTGGATATGACTATGTCTCTCCCTCCGTTATCCCTACTCCCTTTATCATACTCTTGCCTTCAGGACCATTCTCTCTTCTCCATGGCCAACCTTCTCTCGACTCAGCACGGGGCAGTAATAATTTGATTCCCGAGATAGCAGCCTACCTAGGCTCCTCTTGATTGAGCGTCTCTCGCTCAAAGCTCCTACTAATTGGAAGGGAGCGGGGGGACGAATGGATGAAATCAACGATTCGCTCTCGCTCCCTCTCGGGGAAGGGCCTATACGGGTATTACTCTCCGTGATAGACCCGTGGAAATGAAGGAGACGAAGAGATTACTCAAGTAGGCTAGGGAGAGTAGGGGAAGGGAGGGACGTATGACAAAGAGTTTATCCGAGGGAAAGGGACTTCCATTGGAAGAGGAACGGGGACGGGCACTTTGTAGGCAGCGAATATGTCATGAGCAGAGAAATGTCTGATACAAGATACAGAGTAAAGCACGTGGACAAAACGGTGTAGGCTTCATACAAACCAACTGTTTGTGGAAAGGCAGGTTTTCGGGGATGGAATTGTCGCGATTTCAATGAAAGGACTTGGGAAGGCATATGCAAGATTGAGCTTTAGATGGGCAAAACAAATCCGGTACTGGCTAATTCTCAATGGAAATTATCTAACTGACTAAATGGGCGATAATCTGCCATGGGACTTGGAAGGCTAATCAAATGGAGAACATAGCTTATTATTATTATGTTAGATAGAGCTATGCATCAGAGTATGAATCCTACAAAGGCTGTTAAGGGAATTAGTGGTTCCGTAAGCGAGATGTCTGAGCGGTTGTATGGCAAAGAAGGGCAAAGGGGGGGAAAGGCACTTGACTTACTTGCACTAGCTAAAATAAGTAGAAAAAAGGGAATGACACGAGCGTATCAGATAAGCTCGTGGTTAACAATATTGAGCAGATGAACGGGAAGTTAAGTCATGGGATTATGCTGTGGTGGGGGGGTTCATTGGGGTATTCATTCATTGGAGGACTTGAGGAGGTCTCCGATGAAGCTGCTCAAACTCTTGGACATCTTCATCGACTGCACACTCGAAGACAGTGCAGACTCAACCGTTGTGCACGAATCCGTCCTCGCTGGTTTGATCTTCTCCTTGACTTCAGCGAGGATCTGAAGTGTCCATTACGTCCACTCAGAAGAAGGCTATCAAGTACCTGGAGGAAACGCTTCTTGGAACGAGCGGTCTCCGAGTTGACAGGATAGTTACGCATGAAGGGTTCGATGTTGCGGAAGAGTTCAGCCCCAGAGAGGGACTCGGGAAGACGAGTCAGGAAGGAGACGACTCCCTCGAAGTCCATCGACAACAACATCTTCTCATGCATTCGAAGAATGCCTGAACCCTCGACTTCTTTCATTCCGTTCTCTTCCCTCACCGAGAGCGGTCTTGAACACGAACTCTTCTCCATCACGAAGGAAGACATCCCACACGCGACACGTTACTTCGAGAGGCAGCGATTTGGCATAGAGTGTGTATACCCTGAGAATGCACCAATCTCTCATCTTTTAGGGAACAGGTGAAAAGGAGGGGGAAAAGGGGTCTCGTGACTAGCCAGAGAAATGACGAACCATTCGATGAGATAAAGGTCGGGACGGACATCTACGGCGTCGAAATGCGCGTGCAACTCCTTCAATTCCTGGGCGAAGTATCGATCGAATGCGATGAAGTATTCCGTCATTTCTGGCTGCTGTAGACGAAAGAATGCCATCTGAAGCTTATGATTAGTCGGGAAGGCATAACAGACAGCGAAAATATTGTGTTGTGTCTACCTGAAGAGGACGATCCATGAGATTGGAGAAGACGACAAATGCGGGGTAGGGTTCCATTTGAAGGAGAAGAACAGCCGCGAGGAACGACATGGACTGTACGTAACCGACATCGGGACGGTAGCACACGTACGTTCCTGTGACGGCATTATTAGCATAGTTGATGTGTCTTCTCCTAACTGAAGTGTGCCTCTCACGCGTCGAGTGTTATTCGCTCTCCATCTCTTACCAAGTAGCTTGTGGAGACTGTCGTAATAGGGACCGTCCTTCTGGAAGATGCCGAGAGAGGGGAAAGTTCGCGAGACGTCCAAGTAGATAAGAGCCAGCGAGTTCTCATGATTTCCAGTTGACGAACTCGCTTCTTAACAATTACCCCGTCGCCCCCGCTCATTACTGCTAATTGTTTGGCAGAAAGGAAGTGAGCACCGACATAAATCACACCTGATGTTTCCATTGGACACTCTCCCATATACTCAGCCAGTTTCTTGTCAGCTCGCTTACTGTAGATCTCGTACAGTTCTGCAAGAGACTATCATTATTTTCAGAATTGACAAACTCAACGATAGACGATTTCTGACTACGACTAGACATACCTGGAGTAATGTTGAGCTCATTTCCCATTGCGAGAGTCCACACCCTGTTCCTAATGGAGGACGGAACTCCCTGCCACCACAACTCTCGACAACGCTTGCTGTTTCGCCTGTAAGCAACTCCCTTATCCCTCACTATTCCACCTATTCCAGTGCGATTCCGTCTGCCAATTCCATTCAATGAATGCTTACATCTCGTCCCACTTGGGTAGAATCGTCTCATTCCACATTCTACACGCACTCGTTGCCTGTTCCTCCAACCTCTTCCTCTCTTCCATTTGTCTCTGTCGTTCCTTCTCTGCCTTCGCCTCTTTTCTCTTCGCTTGCGCTATCATCTGAATCATTCTTCTTCTCCTCTCTTTTTGTCTCCTCTTCTCAGACAAAACCTATGCACACCGTATGTCTCCCTTGACTCTTTTTCTTCTCTCACAAAGACCCTTCTGGTGCCGTAAAATGTGTTAGTGCGAAGAATGGGTTTACCTCTTGGTGCATCTGTCGATGTCTACTGGCTTCTTCAGCCGATTTGGCGGGGAGATGGCTATAAATAAGACTATGCAATAGAAGACGGACCAACCACTCACCTTGGTCTCTCCTCCAGAATGAGCGAGGTCGTGTGAACTACTCCTGTGGTGTCCTTCATCTTGAGTCCGAAGGGAAGTCTCCACGACGACGTCTTGCTATCCTTTCCTCCCCTTGAGAAGAGACCTCTGAAATGGCATACCGTCATCTATCCATCCATCCCCCTCATAACACTCAACCGTTCGACCTTGAAACAGAAACTTCTTCGTCCTCTCTCGTTTGTCACTCAAACTGTTCGTCTGCTCTCACTATTCACTCCTCTCTCGCTATGCGACAGTTCACACAGATTGATGGTCTGCATACGTTTCTGTTCCCTCTCCCTCGAAAGGAGAACGAAGGGAATTTCAATTGAATTGACGAAAGCAGCCTCCTGCCTGAGAGCGAAGCGAGAGCTTACTTGGGAAAATTTATCGAAGGGATGATGCGTTTGCGGGTAGAAGAGGAGGGGGCGGTGGAGGAGGAAGAGGATGCTTCGATCGAGTCTTCCCAGTCTGCCACCGACAACTCACTGCGACGGTCGAGAGACGAACGCTTGCTGTCGACTGAATCACCTGTAACGAGCGGATTACTCACTCTCCTGGCATATTCTATTGCCAATTCCTCCAATTTCCATATTTACGCGTTCAATATCGCGTGTACTCTTTATAATAACGATCGTATGACATTCGCACCATTCTATGATAATATTCTGCAATAAGAC
This sequence comes from Micoletzkya japonica, assembly GCA_900490955.1. Classification (NCBI taxonomy): domain Eukaryota; kingdom Metazoa; phylum Nematoda; class Chromadorea; order Rhabditida; family Diplogasteridae; genus Micoletzkya; species Micoletzkya japonica. Next base: position 136,512 of record LS925916.1, read on the forward strand.
ATAGTAACATACGATATGAAATACGGGAATAAGCAGGCATACCAATGGCCGAGTCCCTCGTCAGTCCCGTATCCGTGGATGCACACGACAGTCCACAGTCACTCTCCTTCTCTGTCTCCTTCTCCCTCTCCTCTTCCTCTCGCTTTTCCTCCTTCGCTGCCAAATGAAGGGAACACAACGCCTCTTCGAAGGACGGGCTGGAACTATCTTTGTTGTGGATACTATTACAGGGGAGGGGAGAAAGAGGAAACAGATGAGGGGATAGAGTATAGGGAAGGAATTGGGATATATTCGGGTACTGTACTAGTGAATATCGGGAGAGATTTGATAGGTGCTATCAGGATCGTTTTGGGGTGGGATAGATGAGGGAATGAACGGTGGATAGGCAAGAATTGGGGATGGAGGAGGGATAGCTGATTAACAAGTGGACGAGGACACAAGAAGAGAGAAAGAGACAACGAGTGTTCTCCACGATCGATTACTGATGAGGAGGCGGTTTGTATCAGCGAACAGAGAATAGAGATGATGGAACCGGCTGGGACAAGGGAGAAGAAGAAGAAGAAGCAAGGAGGGGATAGGGGGGGGGGGCAAGTCCGAGGATCGATGGAGATGGGGACAGAAGAGAGATGGACAATGCAGATAAGTGAGAGCTAATGAACTCGGGTAAGGACCTGACCCCGAGGGAAGAGGGAAGAGACTGAGAGAAGAGTGAAAGTAGTGCGAATCGATGGATGAGCTTTTCGCGTGAGTGCCGCGACTCGAACAATGAACTTGTTTCGCGTGCGAAGCCGAAACAACGTGTGTCTCTGTCTATATATTCCCGGCTATTGCCCATTCTGGTTCATCGCACTCGCTTAGTCTTTCCCACTCTATCTCGCACTTCCTCTACCCCCCTTCGAGACGAGTCCGATATGATATTCTCATTAGTCAACTGTCCTTCACATGCGATCTCCCATACTGACCCTCACTGGACAAGGCGAAAGAAGAAAGAAGAAGGGAAAGGACAGACACGAAAACACTGACAAAGGTCGTATCGGACCGTCGTTGCGGCAATAAAAGCAAATTCACCGTGAAGCAGATTGGACGGAGAGGGATGGGATGGGTTGGGAGAGGATCGTAAAGAGGAGAGCGAGGGGATAAGGGAATATGGAGAGGGGAGAGTACAGGAAGGGTAGAAGTAAGTGTAGCTAGAGACTGAGGAGTAGCTAGAGAGAGTACTCACCCGTGGACGAGGGATGGTCGGGGGTCGTGTCTCCTCGCGAAGTTCAATTGAATCTCCGCCGACTCGTACGAGCTCCTCCGTATATGGCCCCGCTTGAACTGTCGTGGAGTGAGGCCTGCAAGGAGACTCTTCTCTCCCCTTCAAGGGGACCCTTCCCTTCCCTCTCCACGTCTCTCTGTCACTCCTCTCTTTTTCGTGTCCATCATCATCGGATAACATGTCATGCATGTCCTCCCATCATCTAGTTAGTCCATCCCCCTCTCATTCCTCCACCTTCTTCTTCTTTCTCTCTCCACAAGGTGTAAAATGCACTAATCCACTGCAGTATATCGGCGACTCTTTTTGCACTATTTAATCGACGATTGCTTCTGCGATGAGGTGATCGAAGTTACAGCGGCAGGGATCGCATAGTAATGAGAGGAGCGAGAGAGAGAAGGTTAAGAGGCAACAACAGCAATTAGAGGCTGGAAACAGAAGACGACGTAGGCTTTGCCTTCTTCTTCTTCTTCTTCTTTGCCTCATTCGACTTCATACTCCCATCAACGGAGAATTGGAAAGAAGTGAAGAGAAAGAAGATGAGATGAGAAGGACATCGAAATGAGGAAGAAGAGGAGAGGGAACGCGTATTATACGAATAAGGAAGGAGGAGGAGAGGGAGACGAACGTTTATGTCGTTTGCTCGTCTATTGGATCACAATAGCCACTCCTCTTGAGGGGGAAGAAAGCGGAAGAAGAGAACTGCCCACCTTCGGGATTACTCGAGTCCAGACTGCGGGTGGCCATGTTGTACGAGAGGGGGAGGTGTTCGGCGACCGTCGCCAGCGAACTACCCCCGAACGACGTGGGTGGTCGAGACGAAGCCACGGTCACACCTGAGGGGATCGGGAGTAGGTATATGGGTGGTCGGGGGAGAGACTGTTCTGAACGAGAGCGAAGGGAAATGGCCAATGAGCTACTTGACCAAAGGACGGAAAAGACAGTGACGAAGTCACACGAAAGCACTGAAGGACTTATGCAACATTCAGAGAGGAGAGGGCTAAGCTGGAGGAAAGAAGAGAGTTGAAGGAGAGAGTAGGGGGATACTTGGAGGGAAGGTATGAGGAACAGGAGAAGATGGTGAGATGGAGGGAGATGAGAGGAAGGAATGAA
>LS925916.1:139725-284309 GCA_900490955.1 Micoletzkya japonica
GGGAACGGTGGGAGGGTGAGGGAAAGAAGTGATGAAGAGGAATGGGGGAGGGGAGATAAGAGGGAGGGGGGAGGGAGAGGGGTCTGAGAGGTGAAGACAGAGAGAGGCACGACACACTCGCCTTCGGCTGCGAGAAAGAGAAAGAGAGAGATGTAATCGACGACAGCCGTTTTTTCTTCTCTCTGCTACAGGGAATCCGCGATCTGATTAGAAGAGAAGGACGAGAGGAAGAGAAGGGAAGAGAATAAACGAATGAAGGAGTGGGAGATAAGGATATAGGAGGAGGACTGTTGGATAGACTATTACACAACTGTGAAGGGAGGAACGGACAGAGGGGAATGAACTGAGAATGGAGGCATTGTTGACCCTTATATAGGGGACGGAGGGGAAGGGAGATAGAAGAGTTAGGAATGGGAACGGGCAAGGTAGGGGAACAAAGCGATGACCGATAGAGGTGTGAGGTGTGAGGTGGGGGGAGGGGTGATGGGAATGAAACGGAGGGGAAGGGATGAGGGTGGTGAGGTCCTTGATCTATTGATAGGGAAAGAGGGAACGGGAGGATGGAGCATTTTAACCACGCGGCCATAAATCGACTTAGCTTTGAATTAACTTCTCTTAGCTTTTTATAGAGTCGTTTTACCAAAAAAGATCTCCATGCTCTAAAACGCTTCCGGTAAAGAGATAACTTAATAACCATTTACATAAAATCAAGTTTTTTTCAGCGGAGGGGGATATTTTCAAATTGGACCATAATCGAGATATTCAAAAGATAATAGCAGACACTTGTTAGATTCTGCATATAAATATCTTCAAAGAAGCAGACAGATAGACATACGAGTAAGAGGACTTACGATGTGAAAGTAAGTATGGAAAGGAAAGAAGATAGACAGGAAAATCATTATCACTTCATTATCACTTTGTTACATGACCAAAGAGAAGATGATGCAGAATGACTGGGGGAGGGCACGTGAAGAGGTGGTGTGGGGGTAGGGGAAGGGGAGGGAGTACGAGGGAGGGAGTTAAGAGAGAGGGATTGATAGAGGGAGCCGAGAGAGAGACGCGTACACACACGAGGAGGCGATTGTAGCGTAAGCGCACCTTTTGTCTCTCTTTCTCTCTCGCGAGAAAAACGCGTGAAGAGGAGAAGGCGAAGGGGAGGTGATTGAGTGTGCGACTCCTTGAATGAATGAGCAAGGCACCGGATGACTCTCCCTCCTAGGCACTCTCTCAACACCCTCTCTCTTACCTCTAACTCTCTCTCACCTCCACCTCTTCCAACCTTTTCCTCCGGTCACTTTTATCAGACAAAAACGCCTGACCGCAGCTGCTGTGGAAAAGGAGGACTGGAAGGAAAGGTGAGAAGAAGAAAGTGTAGCAATTATATAGTGGACGGGACTGAGACAGGGGAGAAGCCTCTACTGGTTAATCAGACGATAATTATAGGGGAAAGGGGAGAGTGATTGGAGAGGGGAACTACTACAAGTCGACGTCTTTGACCGTTCGTCGTGAGAATCGAAGGGTAAGCAGAAGAGAGTACAAAGGGGACGGAATACAAAGAGAGGACAAGGAAGAAGAAGAGGGAATAGGGGAATCGGAGGGAGTGGGGAAGAAGTGGACGATAGATGATAGAGACATGAAAGGGGAAGGGAAGGGAGGAAGAGGAAAACAAATAGAGAAGCCGGCACTATTCCTCGTTATTATCATGGAGAGGAACAGGAGGGAAAGGGGGAGTAATGAGGGAAATGAGGAGGAGGAAGGGGAGGGAGGGAAAGAGGTAAAGAGAGAGAAGCGAGAGTCTCGCGTGGATACGAACGACCGACCTGAATAGCCCCTTAGACTCGGAATGAGGAAGAGCTCCCTTCTCTTTCTCTCTCGCATCGCAATGGACATTATTGAGAGAGAGAGCGCGAGCTAAGCAAGAATGTTGGGACGCGCGGAGGGGCAATCAATGGAGGGCCAGTGTGGATGACCACCCGGACTGACCGGGAGGGAGAGGGGAGAGGAGAGCGCGACTATTGGAGAGAGAGGGAAGGGGCACACGGGAGGAAGAGCTGCGAGAGAGAGGAAGCATTGCAAACACGGAGAGTATATGAAGGGAAGCGACTAAACTGTCGCGATACGAGGGACTGGAAGGGAAGAGGGAGGAGGGAGAAGGCAGGCAAAGGAGAGGCGATCACACGGAAACCGAGAAGGGCTGGTTAGACATGGACACCGTCCCCCTCGCACGCGTATCTACAGACTATCAACCACTACATGCATTCCATCCCCTCTCTCTCTTTTCGCTCTCTCCTTCTCTCGCTATCTGTTCATTCCCCCTATCACATCCACTCCATAACCACATACTCGCAGACGATTTCGTGCAAAGGTCGAAGAGAGGAGAGAGGGGAAAGGTAAGAGGAAGGAGAGGAGGAGGAAGGGGGAGAGGGAGTAGTCGAGAGAGTATATCGAAGTGATAGGCAGTCGATGTCCGAGTACCTCTTCGTGTCCTAGGTTGTCCACTGAGTCATCCCCGATGTGCCCTTCCCTCCTTCTTCTCCTCTTCTCTCTCTCCCTCCCCGTTCTTCCCTCGTAAGTCCTCTTCCATCCTTCATTCCCTCTTCTCACTTCTCCCTCGAAGTGCAAGTGTGATCTTCTCTCGCATCTTCATTCCCAACTCACCGCTGTTCTCGCTCTCTCATTCCCGTCTCATTCGTGGCAGCAGATGACTTATGACCTTAGCCCCCTAAATGTTTATGCTCCTTCCATAGCTTAGCCCCATCGTGTTGTAAACAGTGCCGAAAGAGCGAAGAGAATGAATGCCCTCTACTAACATATGGAAGTTGGTCAGTCTAGTGAAACCATCTGGATGGATGAATGGACAACTTTCAGTGAGAGAGACTCTACCGCGCGATGGGAGAGTAGGGGAACGGAATGAACAGATATCGAGGGGGAATGGTTAGAAGTAGTCTCTAGGGAGCAGACAAGGGCAGAGATGGAGATTGTGATTAGAACGAGATTGAGAGGTCGGACTCGACGGGACATCTTCGACAACATTGCATTGGACGACCCCGAGAGTCCGTGCAGGAATGGAGGGGTCCATGCGGGCGGACGGTGTCATTGTATTCCCCCTCATACGGGCAGGATATGTCAAGACTTTATTTGTGGTGAGTAATCGACGGAAGGAGGGATGGGAATTGATAGCGAGAGTGAGTCACTTGATACTGAAAGAAGAGACGGGTGTTCGAGTGATCGGAATGTAGAGGTCATCTGTCACCTCCTCTCTCCCCCCTCACCACCCCTCCAATCTATCCATTCCAGTGCACGGCATATCCGTTGGCAAACGCTTCGAACCACGCAGTCTGTTCTTCAATCGACCATGTATCTGCGACAAAGGATGGACGGGTGATCTGTGTGAATATCACCTATCGGAGAAGGTGAGGGGACAGGCGATCAGCTGAGGGAAGAGCTCTCAATGGGGAAGAAGGGAGGGACCACGCCTCGCATTCTTCTCTGCGGTGCTTACAGTAGTCTGATGCAAACAAGAGACGGGACACAAAAAGAGGGAGAAGAATGAGGGAGAAAAGAGGAGAAAAGAGAGGGGATCATAGGGTTGATAACGACGTGTACATCGATCACCAGACCCTCTCCATCCATCATATTGATAATAGCATCCATGTCTTCCCCTCATCCCCTCCTTCCCTTTTATCCATTGGCCTACAGCTTAGTATACGTGAACCGTGACGAAGTTCATTCTGAACAAACGAAGATCATGAGAACCGCATATGAGAGCACGTGAGAAGGAGAGAAGGCAGAGGGAGAGGCTCGAATTGAACGGTTGCATGACGTAGTCCCAGTTGATTCCTACACGTACTGACACTAACGACGGTTGGGCTAATGGATGAGGAATGCGGGTGAAGAGGGAATTACAGTGTAGCAACCACGGGGAATGGAGGGGCGACCACTGCGAATGCATCGGCTTCTTCTTCGGTCCCTCTTGCCAATTCACGTCCAAATGCGTGATGGGAATCGCGAAGCAGGGAAGGTACGAATCGCTTCCTCAATGCCATAACATCACATTTATCTACATATGCTCTATAATTCTTTGAAGAAATATTAATTTCATAGTAAATATGGGCTGTACATGTTTCGTTTTTACCTCATAAACTGCTATGAAAAAAACTGAAAGTTTGAAATAGTTGATTGTGTTGGTTAGTAGTTGCGTGAGAGGTTAGTCACGCTTGTAGAGGAAGTGTTTACCACGTAAGACTATCACTTCTTCTCTGTTTAAAGATGTATCTGCCACGAGGATTGGGAGGGCGAGTACTGTCACAAGATCATCTGTCACCACGGATCAGCCAGTGAGTAGTACTTGCAGTGTACATCATGTCTAGCCTGCTCCATTCTACTCCTCTCACGATCTTCTTCTTCTCAGACGTGAAGAACAAGTCGATGAGTTGCACATGCTCGAAGCGACATGCGGGTGAACACTGTGACATGTGCAAGTAAGAGGAAAGAATGAGGGATGAAAGAAGGATGTATGAGTGATGCGATGCGGGTACGAAGGCACAAAAAGAGACTGAGGGAAGGATCATGAGAAAGACTCTAACAAATTGCACGGGGATAGAAGGTCACTCACTATGCGAGGACGATACAAATTAATTATTTGGAATGGAACCGTCCATTTTCTTCGATGATTAGTTTCCCGAACTTTCTTTGCAGCGATAATCCTATTGTTATGCTGCACGATTTGTATGAAAGATTAATATATGATGAAAAGCTGCATAAATGTCACACAAAGATCGTTTAGTAATAATAGTGAGATCATTGGAAGTAAGCTGACTCTTTTTGTAGTGTTTCACTTATGAAAACTAAAGCGCAAACAGAGAAAAAGAATATTTTGCAGAGTAATGCCTTATCCTGTTACTCCATATCCAGACTGTCAACAAGTCAAGAAAAAGATAAGGGAGAGGAAACCACCTCGGAAATTAGCAACCAGCAATGTTTGTCTTATAGTTTCTATTTTGTTTTTTTATTATAAGAAAGCAAACACTTGGAAAACAACCGCAATTGATATGAATGCACAGACATAAACAAAAAAATAACTTGGAATGATATTTCTGAATAAAATAGTATCGTAATTATTTTAATAATGCCTGAAAACTTCAGAATTACTCTCGAGTGATCGTTCTCGTCACTAGTATATCCTGTCTCATTCTCGTTATCATCGGAATGGCCTATGCATCGTACAAATACAGCCAGTCTAAGCAACAAAGTGTACGTACGCTTTTCCTTGTTCGCTTTTCATCCAAGTCCCTTGACTCAACAGCCAGAGCCTATTCGCAATTTATAATAACGTTCAACTCAATTTCCGTCTCTATTTACTCAAAACTGCGTTTGCTCCCAAAATAAATTGTAGCAACGGCAATTACCTTTTGAGGTTCGACGAAGAGCACATGAGGAGGAGTTGAAAGAAAGAAAAGAATTCCTCGAAGGAGAAGCCAAACAGTATGCATTCTTAGTTATTTTGCAAGCCAATTCGAAAACACGACTTCCTTTTCCCTTTCCCGCAATATTATCATTTTAGGAGCAAAGAAGAGATACAAATAGAAGAGGAGCCTCAATCACTCAATCGTTCTTGGAGATGGGGAAGCGGTAAGAAAGGCATGAAACGGAAAGGATCTCTCGGATCCTTCTTCCGAAATGTAACCACCCGAAGAACTTCCGAACCTGTTTAACCACCCAATCATATCTTTCCCTCTTTGTTGTGCCTTGCCATATCACCCCGTTCTTTCTTCTCTGAGAGAAAGGACTTTATCTGTAAAGAAGAAGTCTTTGAAACGATGTTTAGACAAGTGATGATTGTTGTGTTATTGTTACGAATTCTCGAACGAATTGAGATATATGATGAGAGGAACAACGTATCAGGGCAACGACAAAGTATTAAAAGACGACAGCAACCGAAAGAGAGCTCTCGTGCGTTAATAATATTACTATTACAAGCTAAGAGGTCGATGAAATCAGCGCCGAAATGACACTAAAGCTGTCGAATTGAAACAGATAGAGAGTGTTTTTAAAGGGTTATAAGTTATCGATGGATACAATGGAAATGAGAGAGAGACTGAGGCATGGACACGGAAAGAATTCGAGGGCTTCGATACATCCAAAGCACTTGGCTGTAAAGCAATGATCGGAGAAATGGTTAGAGAGTGAAGGGAGATGATTAGGGAGAAGATGGGGAGTAAGGAAGGATGGATGCGATGACGAAGAGAGGGAATAAGGCATGGTGGGTGGCAATGCATCTGTACATAGAAGTGGATGAGAATGTGTGAGCATAACATAACGAGAGAGAGAATCCGAGAGTGAAGAATGGTAATGAATTAGTGGTTTAATGGAGAGTGAGGTGCACGTGTCGACTGGCTGTTATCACGAATATCTGAGATACGCTTCGATCCGTCCTGTTACTTAGAATGCCGCATTCGCGAAGCCCAGAGGTTGCTGTCCAATGGTGTTGCTAATGGCCGCCTCTAGATGGCTCTTCTCATTGTTCTCGCTCATCTCATCCGGGGTGGTCGCTCCCTCCTCGTCCTTCTCCATCTCCTCGTCTTCGTTGTCGTTCCCTGGCAGAAGGTTCCAGTTCTCCAGCTTCAGCTCCTTCACATTCGTGATCTCGGGGATGTTGAGAGCTGAAATAGATTACTTACAAGGAGATGCCGCGAACACTCCGTAAATTTATGAGAAACGACTTTAACAGCTTTTAAGAGATAATTCTTTAAAATCAAAATCCGTTTACACTATCTGCTGCTAAATCCTTTATCGAAAGAAAATCGATATCCAAGTTGTGAACTTGTAGCTGAAAGTTTGACCTCGTCACGAAGTAAAGTAGCCAGGTGATCGGATGAATGTTGCTTTTCGTCTTATTGAGCTTACAGAACAATGTTATGGTAGTTTTATAGAAATTTTGGCATTTGAGCACTTTTTAGTGAAAAAGGGTGCGATTTCAAGTTTATATTCCACAACTTGGGCAGCGATTTTCCTCGATAGGGGGTTTAGTAGCAGATTCTGAAAACGGATTTTGACTTTACTTAGTGGTACCCAAAAAGCTGTTAAGGTCATTTCTCATAAATTTACTGAGTGTTCGCTGCATCTCCTTGTTAGTCATATAAAGTAAATGTATACTGTAAAATCCTTCAATCATATTAAAAAATGCATTTTCAAGGGAACTCACGTTCGTCATCCCCGCCCTCTCCGCCTTCTCCCATCTGCTGTATCTGCTGCAGCCATGCCATATTCTGTGCCATGCCGGCCATGAAGTCGTTTCCACTAACATTCGCCAACTGTTGCAGTCCGGCCCTTCCCATATTCGACAGAGTCCCCGCCGGCAGTCCCAATTCCATCTCCTTCTGTCGCTCTGCGATACGCGAAACCAGCTGAAATCATTCCGCTAGCTAAACATTGTCTAATCAAATAGGACGCGTCTCGACCAGAGATCAGTCTCGCTTCCCTCTTAAACACCTTCATAGCCCATGTCAGCTTGAGTTTGATGTTTCCTCCGTGTTCCTCCAATAGACCTGGCGCCTTCTTAAGAATGTAATCCCTCGCGATTTCGAGTGCATTTGATGCAGAGAGGTGTCCACCCGGATTGGCTTGTTTGACCTAAAATGTCAATCTCTAGACGATCCCTCGTTTCGCATTCAAACGCGGCGGGTCCCACTCCATTCTGCCTCAGCCTCATTGACTCGGATATTTTATTACGAGGGACGAAGGAGGGAAGGTTTAGAGAGTGGCCATCCCCCTCTGTCGCACATCGATCAATGCTCGATTCTCCATTATTTATTTGGTCAGCTGCCGCAGAAAGAGGCGAGTCTCTCATGTAACACGAAAAGAAGAAGTTATAGATGAGTGATGGGTAAGGTGTATGTCGAATACGTTGCCTCCTTTCCCTCTCCCTTAACCCTTTTCCTCTTCCTCCCGTTCTCGACTCTCGACCCCTCCTATTTGCTGGCAAAACAGAGAGTGTGGAGGGACGACCGGCGCAAATATAATAATTATTGTTGACCTGCTCGCACGATAGACCAAGAGAGAGAGGGGGAGGCCTGTCCACGTTTTATTGTAAGAAGGTTGATCCCTTCTCTCGTTACCCCCGCTCTCGCTGTCTGCACCCTCTCCCATCACACACTCTCTCCGCTACCTCTGACCATCGGTCAGAATCGATGAAATACCTTCTCCCTCCCTCCTTCCTTTATCCTCTCAAGCCAAATACACGAAACATAAGAAGAGGCCGGCCTATCGAATAATAGGCAAGACCTCTCGTAAAGGCCGCCTTCCCTTGTATTGAAAGGAGAGCGACGAATAAAAAGAACATGTTGGTCGATACGATTTATATCGCGGTTGTTAAGCGGGACTATAGTATGAATGGATGTAAGGAGAGGTGGAATATTAGTCATGGAGAGTAAAAGGAGAGGGGTATACCCCCTATAGGGGAAGGGACTCACTTTGACCATGTACTCAACGAGCTCCGCGTCCAACTCATCTCCAATCAACTTCGGCCTTCCACGTCCTCTTCCGCGAAGGAAGGTGGGGGTGGTCGGAGTGGTGGGAGTGTGTTCGACCTGAGAGGAGGGTAGAAGGAATAAGATTACGGTAGATAGAGGACTACCTTGATAGAGTCGAGGATTGGCGTGGTCTCCGTCCCGTTGGTCGGGTTCTCTGCTTCATTCGCCGACGTTTCCTCTCCCGAGTGGTCGCCCATCAACGGAATCGTCGCCATTCCAGGAAGGACCATCGAGGCGACGGCAGCGGCTGAATTCCCGTTATTTTGAGTCTTCTCGATTACCGTACCTTGCATGTCATTGTGCTTCAGTCTCGCGAGTTTCCTCTGGTAATAGGCAGCGACACTCGGGGGAATGTTGAACTTCCTCGCAGCGTTGGCTGCTCCGTGGATAGATGCATACTCAGCCACCTTCCTCTTCTCTTCGGGAGTACAATATTTCGACTTCCTCCCACCGTGGTTTTGTGCTGAAAGAGTGCTCTTTCTCCTCTCATAATTATGCGTAATTTAATTCGTGTCTGTGTGCGTACATGTTAACATTCCTCATGCACGGGTAAAATTGATTACGAAACTTCAATTCTTTGTTCCCTCCCCCTACCCAACAGTGCCCTCCACCCTCCCATTCACATAAAGGGGCAGTCAACATATATAAAACGATCTTATTTCCCTGCATCGTCTTTTGGCTAGAAAAGGGTTACACATGCATGGCATGTCTGTCTCTCATTTCAGCAAAACACACTCTCCCCGAAGGGGAAATAGATGTATATCGAGTGTATTGCATTGTAGACTCGTGCGGTTAGTGATATTTGCCTGATGCTTTCCTCCATTCAACCCCTCGCTAGGTGAAGACAAACAAAGTCGCCCCTATGTATTTATGGGGAGATTCGGCAAGAAGGAAGGGAGGGAGGGAAGGAGAGAAACAGAGAAGGAGAGCTTGACCCTGGCAGGGAGAGTGGTCCTCTGATGATGGGAGGGAAAGGCAAAGGGTAAGAGGGTTGGTAGGGGGAAGGGGGAGTCTGTAGTTGTGAGAAGGAGTGAGAGTGAAGTGAACGTACGAGGCAACACGGGCGTCCGGAGGTCTCCGATACCTGCGAAGGGATTGGGAGTGGAGCCATTCGACGCGACGTTCGAGATGGGTTGGAGAACCGCCGATTGGAGGACTCCCGGGAAGAGCGTGTGAAGGAGTTGGTTAGCTGTGGTCAACTCGGCTGACTCTGTCTTCACTTGGGGAGTCATCGTCGCCTCCTTCGCTATCTGAATGAATTTTGTAAATGAAGAAAGACTAGGGATACTGTAACTGAAGACTACGGTACCTCTCCTTCTGTAGATGTGGATCCGTTCTCACTCGGAGTCCTTTCTGGCTGATTCGCATCGGGTTTGGCTAATGAAGAAGGAGGGAGGACTGGGAGAGTGGGATGGGGAGGTTGGTGGGGGTGATGGAGGAGGACGGAGGGGTCTCCGTGGTTGGGAGGGACGAGGAGTTGAGGGGGAGCCATGTGGGGACGGAAGATGGGATGGGGAAGCTGACGGAAGTGCTGCTGACGGATGCAATCGGCACAGGTCTGACACTGACAGGGAGGCACTCGGAGGGCACCCATGATCATGTTCATCTGAAAGCACTCTTTCCATATAATTATAATTATACATTTCTTGTGAAAATAATTCTATACGAAACTTTATTTGCCGCACGATTAATCCCCCTCGCTGACCGGTCACCGACTTTCAAACAGCGATGAATAACTCAAGAATAAAACGAGCTATGAATTTAAAATTTTGCAGAGAGCCAGCTCAGCATGAATTACACGGCTACTGCCAATTTCATTTCGATATCTTCAGAAATAATTGAACTACGCGCCTCTGTTTGAAAGTCGGTGACCTACTTTTGGGGGAGATTAATCGCGCGGTTGAAAAACTTGATAGGTTATTACACCCTGCAGAAGCCTCTCATTCAATGCTTACAGTAACCCCTTTCCCTATCCTCTTTAATTATTCCCTCTTACACTGCCTCCCCAGTCTCAGTCCCTTTCCAGGTCTGTTCCCCTTAGCTCTCTCTCATATGTCCCATTCGACTCGACCCTTCACCATCATAAATCCACTCCGTGCGGCATTTCCCTTTGCTCTTTCGTACGGCTGTGCTGTTAATTGTGTCTGACTGAGTGAGCCTTTTGCTTATTCTTAAAGTCGAAATGTGGAGCAACTGCTTGGACATGCATAGGATGAGGGATGTGACCTCGGTGCTCAGCTAAAAAGAAGCGTCGTCATCTCTCTCTTTCCCAGTGTCCCACATCCTCTTTTCCCGTCTTCCTCTTCCACTTCTATCCCATCGCAAAATTCGTGTGTAATCGTGCGCCGCGTCAATCAGTAGAGCAAACATTGTGCGGGTCTTTTTATTCGTCTTTTGAATAGATTGGAGGGTAGACCAGAGTTAGACCCTCTCTCCTCGCTTATACCTGTGTATCTCCTTATATGCCCTATATTCTCATCACTAGCCGTCCCTTCTCTCTGAAACTTGATGCCTGAGGTCAGAGGCCTCAGCGGGTGGCACATATATATTCTATCTCCATTCCATCCCTTCGCTGCTAAGTCGATATGTACACTCGCATTCCCCTCTCCCATTCATCAATCTCCGGTCATTTCGAAACAATTTGAGGAGGCAGCTTATACATTACAATGAGATGAAACTGTGCATACCTGATGCGCGAGAGTGGTCATACTTTTTTTGAGTGAATTGACCTCATCGGCGAGAGTGACTGTCTTGACGTCGGAGTGCATCTGAATATTATACTTTATCCGCTTACTCTCGGGGTCACATTGTGTACAGAGAGAGGTAGAGGGAGACGGTCTACTAACAAGATAATGAGCGTGCCTCTGGCACAAGGGCCCGTAATGAACGTGCCCCCTGCATAGACCATTCCCCTCTTCCTACCCTCTCCCCTTCCCCCCTCCCTCTTCGCTCGCAAATCTATGAAATAATAAGCTCGTGCATACGAAATACCTTTTCGCTGAATGTAAGCGGAGCAAGGCATAGAGTATCTATCTCGTACATAGTCTCGTGTTCTCATTTGGATATTCGAATGCCATTATGAGTAGGGAAGACTGAGTACACATCAAAGGTGTCCACGCAGAGTGGACAAAGCAGGCAAAAAGATCAGCATATGAGACGACGATGGGAACGGGTCGAATGAATGAAGGAATGGATGAAGGAATGGAGGAATGGAGGGATAGACAGATAGATTGAATGAATGAATGAGAATACCTTGCAAGAGACACCAATGTATCTTATACTCGCTCCCCGCTAACAAACTCCTTTAGACCATGCGAATTACTCCGAGTCAAGGACAACGGGTTTGAATAGATGCGCGCGAAAATAAGCAGAGTGAGAGATAGATAGATGCGAGGGTTTAAGGGTGGGGAGGGGAGGGCTTGCGATATAGATATAGATTTAAGACGGGAGGCCAGGTGCTTCGGTTTCGCTTTAGAACGTTGCGTAATCCGCGGGGATTCATTTCGAGGAAATATGCGAGATTGGCAAGGACGAGAAAGGAAAATGGAAGGGAAGGGATTGGAGATACATTGATACTAGTGCAGTCATATACCTTCATTTGCAAGATACTACAATATGTATAGAAACAATTTATGGCAAACCGCTTGGAGCATCGTCACATTTCATAACATCTTATTTTCTACTTATTTGCAACTTATTTGGCACTACCATAGGCATAGTCTCAATCTATAATACTCTATAATAAGCAAAGATGTCAAGTCTCACCTCAACCTTCTCCTCCTCTTTATTATTGCCCTCATCTACCTTATCGAGCTCCTCCTCACGCATGTCCCTTAATAGAGCAATGCGAGTTTTGAGAAGCGACGAAATAAGGGAAATGAGAGGACGACGATAATGTGAGCGACGCGTATGAAGAGTCGCGTACAACGGACAAAAGAGGGAGGTTTTAGTGTTTGCACAAATACAAGAGAAGAGAGAGAAGAGAGTGGACGACGACCGACTAACTAATACTCGAGTGAGAGAACGAAGGAATGGAGGAGGGAAAGGAGGAGGAGGAGGAAGGGAAAGAAGAAGCCACTCATTCATATATTCACTACCCTCCACATGCAAACCGAATGAATTCGAAATATTGTGAGAAGACTCAATTGAGGACGATGAGGGAGTATTGTAGAAAGAAGAAGGACGAGAGAGGGGATCGCAGAGGAGAGACGGGGAGAGAGGAGAGGGGGGAGGCAGAGGGGGTTTAGGACATTGCAAATGCGGAATAAACGAATAAAAGAATGCGGACGAATGTCTCGATCTTTTCGTTTAGCAAGTGGCCAAAACGTGTATTTCAATTGCATTTTGCTGAACGCATTCAATTCATTCAATCATACATACGTACATTCTTTTTCTTCTGCTTACCTCTCTCTCCTACATTCTATTGTTGACCTTCTTCTCTCTTCACTCATTTCAAGTATATCGATTTGATGACGAAAAATTGTGTGCTAGCTATGTTTGTAAAGGAAAAAGAGAGAGAAGGCGGAGGAGAACGAGGTGCAGTGAAGGAAAGGATGAAGAAGAAGGATTGGGGGAAGCGAGTGGGACATCGCTCACTTTCACAATAAATGGCTACATTATAGACGGACGAAAGGCCCCGCGGCACTTACAACTACCAAACACCCCCCCCCCCACCCACCACCCCCTTCCCTTTTCCTCGTTATGGGTGTGACCTCGAAAATGAAAGAAGCAAAGACAAGACGAAAATGGTTAGAGCAAACGAAGGAGGTTGAAGAAGAAGAAGGCATATAAAGGAGAGAAGGAAGACAGTGATGGAAGAATGGTGAAGAAATCGAGCTGGTTTTGGTTATGATGAGGAGTGAGGGAACGGGGAGGTGTCCTTTCGAGAGAGAAAACGATGGTATGAACAAGATAGTCATTGAGGGAGAGGGATGATCTACGCAGTGATTGATAAGTCTCAGTCCACCCACCCCTGCCACACATCCTACGGCACTCCTCTCTCGACCTCCCCCCTTCCCTCTTACAGTCCCCCTCGCTAGGTCGCCCAACCCTCTCTCCCTTCTCCACACTCTCTCCATTTATGTATCCTTTCTTTGGCAGTCTGCACCCTCCTATAACCTTACACTCTCTTCTATTAGACAAGGCTAACCCAACTCCGCATATCTAATATGAATAGGTAGACGCGAGATCGATTTGGCAGGGAAGGAAATTTGGGAAGAGAAACGTACATATTCGACTTGCATATTTATGTTGAGAGGAGAGTTCTGGGGATTGAGCGACGATAAAAGGAGTGAAGAGGGAGAGAGAAGCGATATGTATGGAATATGAAGACGAAAGACTAGATGTAGACATGGGAAGGGTGGGGAAAGAAGGGACTGAAGAAGGTAGAGAGGGAAGAGGGGACGGAGGGAGTCGATGTCTTACAAGGCGATCAACACAAAAGAAGAGCACCGATTCGAAACCAGCCTCCCTCGCCCTTTCCAATCCCCCTATCTCCTGTCTCCATTCGTGACCATGCGCATAAACATGCTCAATGTTGTCCGACCCTATCCATCCCTATTCTCCCTCTCCCTACCTTCTCTCTCAATCTCGTGAGTCAAAAACCGCACGAAACGTTCGCGAATATAGTGTTGGTACTAATCGGTGGCGTTGTGTAATTCGCTCGTATTTGCTCCTTCCTTTCTACTTAGTTGAGGGAGGGGGACATTAAAGGTTCGGCATTGACAAATGTGAGTATGTATCTAGTAGTGGTCGCTCGTGTAGTGGATAGCACAGAGGCAGCTGTTCGAATGCCAAGTGTTCCAATAACGCCTTGGGAATGTAATAAAAGATGAATTGAGCAGAGGCACGCACGACTGGCTACTACACCCCATAGGACACTCTCTCCTCTCATATACCCCTTCCCTACCTCTAAACCCCCCTTTTACATTAATATCGCAGCGATTACTGAAGCCAAGAGGCAAGAGAGACATTGCATATCTATCCTCTATCCGTCCCCTTCTCCTTCTTTATTGATGTACAAGACTCGCAAACAAAATGTCATTTCGAATGCGCGGCTGAAAATGTAGAAGAAGAAAGGAGCGGAGAATGGAGAATGATGGAGTGAACTGAGAGGACTGTCTATATTGGCAGTATGACCGTGAGGGGGACAGAGACAAGAGGGAAATAAAGGGTACGACTGACAAGGACAGAGGGAAGACAGACGGACAGTGGTCATTCCTGGTTCTCTTCCCCAACCCTCTACACCCCTCCCTCTCTCCACTCTCCACTCTTTACCCTCTCTCTTACTCACTAACTCAATCACCCGACCCCACGGCTAATTGTACATTTGACACAAAGCCGAGGAGGAGATTTGAGCGGCGGAGGGCGATTAGCATACATAGAATAGAAGAGAGGAAGGACTAAGTTGTTTAATGTCGATCGACGAGAGGTTTATAGAAGGGGATAGAGTAAGAAGAGAGAAGGGGAGGAACAGGGCAATCACTCTATGTGATAAGGACATTTAAATGGAGAGGAGGGGAACGGTCGATATTGTGGGCGATAAAAGGAGATGAATAGCTGAGGAGAAGGAATTCAAAAGAGGGTGGAGGGAGGGCAAAGGAGGTAAAGGAAGAGAGGTAAGAGAGTGGTAACCGGCCTCTTACTCTCTATACATCAGCATAGTGCACAACGCGAGCCGTCACCTCACAAACTTTCGCCTGTCGCTCTCTATTTATTTAACGTAGAGCCGATGTAAATATTCTTCTTTCCGCTTCTCCGCTCAATTGGCCTTGAGTTGGGAAGAAATGCTATTCGAAGAAGAAGAGTCGAAAATGCGAAGAGTTGCGACGACATCAAAATAGACGGCAGCTAAAGGAGACGGGCTGAGATTTAGTCCGATTCCCGCGTCTTCTTTAACCGAGTAAATACTTGGCAGCATAAGATCTTTCGAAACTAGCCCATTCCACTCCCTTTTGAAATGGTAAATTATTTGGCTTGAAATGGCCTTGACGCAGCACAGACAAAAATATGGACGACGAGGAGAAATGGAAATGAAAGGAGCACTGGAGAGAGTGGGCCCGCACGTTGGAAAAGATGCAGGTTGGCTTGCGAGTGAGTGGAGAAAAATAAACGGAGCAGCTGTCTCGAAATGTGTATATTGCACGAAGCAAAATGTCATTCGGCTAATAGATGGTCAGAGCTCGAAGAGGAAGGGTAAAGGGAGTAAAAGTGTATCTCATATAGACAAGGGAGGGGAAAAGGACAAATAGGTTGTGTGTCTTTCTTGCTCGATCTCTCCCCCTTCGTTGAATCGGAGGGAACGATGTATCATATGTACATAGACGCGAGAACGCACAAATTACTAGTACTCGCCTGTGACTGGTGCGTATATTCCTCTTGCCTTCTCTTGTATTTATATGGCTAGTCGTCGTCTATGCATCGCTCCTCTCTTATTCTATATACTCGCTCAGGACAGCATGAGAGGATGAATGCGATTCATGCATTGTTGAGGCGGCCGGCCATCAATTCAATTGCTCGCTTTAAACGCAGTGATTGCGGAAACAACGTTTTGCATTCTAAAAGCTGAATGACGAGACGTTTCGTAGTCTACTTATATCGTAACCCCGCGCCCTCTCCCCACTCCTTTATGCTCTTCTCTTACTCTCCCTCTCTCAATAGCCAATACAAAACCATATGACAAGGCTCACTTTTGGACCACTCATACCATCAGTTTTACTCACTGAGAATAACAACACTCTCTGCACAAATATACCAAATGCGAATTGATCAATGCGAAGAAAGAAAGAAGGTTGTCAAAACATTTTGCGGGACCAAACTGGAAGTGCGATGTAATGGTTGAATAGAAATGCGATGGAAAGCTGAGCTTAAGGAAAAGGGAGAGTAGATCACAGGGGAAGGAGAAGGGGTAGTGGAAGAAGAAGAAGAAGAGATGGCAAGTGGAATTAAGCACAGAGGAAGGAATAAGAGAGCAGACTCGAATGTATGGCTAGGATGGGACAGATGTGAAGAGTCGACCGAGGAGGGCGACAGTTGGGATAGTGAAGGAGATGAGGCAGAGGGTCTGTCGGGGGGAGATAGATAGATAGAACACTGCTTAATGAGGGACCGATGCTGTGTCCTTAATCCGAGACCGAGATGAAGACATGTATAAGGCGAGGGATGATGACTCTCCCCCTTACACTCTCCCCTCAATATATTCGAAGCAACCTTCGACAACAAGTAGTATAGCGAATTAGAGAGTCGACGGCGAGTGTATATGCGCTATATTAGAATCGAAATGACTAGTCGGCAGCCGTCGTCAAAACCAATATATATCTTGAAAAGGGGATTGCAAAAAGGAGTGAACGAAGAGGAATGGAATAGCAGAATGGAGGGAGTATTTCACAAGGATGACTCAGTGCATACAACTTATTTGTCAGCCCACCTATCCCTCAAGCCTCTTTAAACTCTAGTAGTAGAGTGCGTATAGCTGTGTTCGTAACTTTCCCTCATTTCCCCCTTCTCTGCTTCTCTGTCCCTATTACTTTGCCTCCCTCTCTCATCTCCGTTCCCTCTCACTCTCCTTCTCCTTTCTCATCACACATCTTCCCTTACTCTTACTCTTCCCCACTTCCGCTCTCTACATGCGATTTATGCAAGCGTTGTGAATTTGCCAGCAGCTTTGGCCTGGACCGGCCTAATAGACATTGATTTTCGAGCAACGGCACACTTTAAAATGCAATATGAATTGGGGTAGGCAGTGCGAGGGGAAGGGGGAAGAGTTGCGTAGAGGGATCAAAGGTTTGAGAATAAAGAGGGGAAGAGTTTCAGAAAGATGAGAAGACGATAAGGGAGACACATAAGGCAGGTAGTCTACTTTGAGAGAGAAATGACCAAACCTCCCATCTAAGGGGAATGGTAATTGGAAAGGTCGCGTCATTAAGTGTGGCATAAAGCGCGTCTGTCGACTTTAATCGAGCACATTCGATTCTTCTTCTTCTTACCCGTCTTGCATATAAAGCGATAAGGAAAACTAGAGGTATACACATACGTGGAAGCAAGGTGAAGAAGAAAAAGATGGAATTTGTAATCGCAGTCCTTCGTTTGTGTGTAAAGTGAGGGAGATTGTAAAGCAACGTCGATTTAAACTCACGCGCTTTTCTCTCTTTAACTCTTTTCCCTCCCTTTTTCTCCGCTTTCTGCTAGTAAATGCGCTTTTACAGAGCACAAACATGCCACATAAAACTATACAAAATGATGCTGACAGGACGTAGGGGAAAAGACGAAAAATATTTGCTCGACAACGAAGAAATTACGCAGGATTAAAGCAGAATCAATCGCATAAATAATGTTTGCCGCTTTCCTTCTCTCTGTTGTTGTAGGGGAAAGGGACCGCTCAAATTTGTTTTTGGGTCCTGGCATACAGACACTACTTGCAATTTTATTTACACCAGTAAAAGCTACAGGAATAGAGAAATAGGGGAGAGGCAAGCTACTTGAACTACGAATCGAGGGATGCACATAAACACTACACAGATTGAACGTCCGCATGTCATCAATAACAGAGTCAAGTGAAGGCGTTTGCGAGTAGAAGAGAGTTGGTTGGTTTCTTGCACAAGGGAGCAAAGGTGAGATATTATCGCTATACAAAAGTGGGCGACCCTCATTCCGTGCCAGTCAAATTCTTGTAAGGGAGCGAAACCTGAGACGTTGTGAAAGCAGACCAAGTAAAGGGGACAAATATTTCTCAGTTACTCCGGAAGTATTGCTTTCATTGATGACAGTGAATGCAATGACGGCAGACAATTCAAATTGTTGTTTACGTTTGCTAGAGATAGTGCCTATATAAGTATGCCTAATACTCGTGCAAATATGTTCCTGTTCATTGATATCCGTCGCTGGTGAACTTGGAGAGAGCGTTGAGCTGCTTGGATTGGTAGGGGAAATCGGTAAGGATCGGGATCTTGAGAGACTCCATCATCCAACGGGCCTGTAGAGGTAAATGAATGATGAAACAGTCTAGGGGCACCATATGGATATCGTTGACAGTCCATGCTACAACTCGCAAATTCTTCTCTTTCATATCCTTGACGTAGGCTCTGAAAAGGAGGAGGTGTAGGTGTGGAATGAATGGAGGATGAATGGTCGACTGACTCAGAGATCTCTCGTTCGTGCGTGAGCATAAGGTCAGCTCCGAGGAAGGTCGGGAGGTAGTTGTTGAGGATGAGTTCATAGGAGAAGTCGAGGATACGAGCTGCATAGTGGAGGGGACCCGTGTATCGGGGCTGCTGCTTGTCGAAGTCCCCATATGCGAAGAAGTTACGCCGCCATGTCAGACCTTCAATTAGTTATTCCCCACATTCATTCACTAAACCATATCCATCTCCCAATCTGGTTTCCTCGCATGTAATCTATCGATGAAATCGAGGAGTAAGAGGCGAAACTCCACTCATATTCTCGTTCCAATTAACCTGTGACGATCTTGGGATCGGAGCGCTTGACTTTGTAGATAACCCAAGGGAAGAAGGAGCAGATGATTCCTCGATCGTAGAGATTATAGTCAGAAAAGTGTTTAACCAGAATGGCGATCATCTAGAACGGAGCTTAGTCATCTATGCTCGTAATGTCATTCTACCTGCGGAGAGTGATCTTTAACGTCGAACAGCATTCGAATGTTGTTCTTGACTCCCCATTGAATTGCCGCTTCGAGTGTCGGAATATGCTCTTTTGTGAGAACTTTGGCAGCAGGCGAATTACTGAAGGAAAGCTTGAGCGTATCCCTACTCTTTCGACTCACGGATTGCGCTTGAATGAAGTAATCAAGTTAGCCTTTTGCAGATTCTCAAACGTCATTGCACCGACAGCGCCTACAATATATCACATCCTTTCTTCCTCTCAAAAGAGGCGTATCGTACCTTTCATATCCGATGTTCTGTCTATAGTATCATCGTGCATCAATACAGCGATCCCATCCGACGTTAAACAAAGGTCGAATTCCACTAAATCTGCTCCCTCATCTTTCGCCTGCAAAACACATTATGAAATAGTCTTGCACTTTAACTTGAAGAGTTGTCGGCTACATTCTCGTTGTACTCTCTTTCACTGCGTTTTCTATTAACTTTAAGTGCTCTCAAGCGATTATAGGCTAATCTAGCATTCCACTCTCTTTCAAATCGATTGTTGCGAAGCGATAAAACGTGAAAACGTGATATACGTGGTTTTAGCGGAGAGAGCATAAATCAGAGCGAATCTTGTTTACCTGTTCGAATCCAGACATCGAGTTCTCCGGAAATGAATGAGGTGACCCCCTGTGTCCTCCATAGCGAAAGCCGTCAAAGAACGTCTTTGTCTGAAATAAAGTCCACGTTTCATTTTTTTAAAGGAGAAGGTAAAGATACCACAATGTTTTTATTAATGATTTTTGTCTGTATTCAAAACATTTTCATCGTAGGGCTGTTTACGACAACTGACCATCATAAACAGACGAGTGAAAGTTGATATTTCACGAACGAATTCGTAAACTGACCGTGTCCGGCGGTGCTTGAGGGTTCATATTGAGATAGTAGAGAGCAGCGACGATGACGGGGAAAATGAAGAAGAAGAGAGGGAAGACGAGACAGAGAAGGGCTACGAAGAGGATGACTGCAGCCGCAGCCATTACCAATCTTGACTCGTCGACCATTGCTAGGGACTGGACGAGTGGTTTACCCGCTACAACATCCACTTATGACACCCTCAACGCGGAACCTGATCATAGAAGCGGAGCAAGACATCTCTTCTCTGCCAGTGACACAATTCAAATATTGCCAAGGCCGCGTGTGTACCCTGCCCACTACCCGCTAAACAGCGTAAGTCGGCGCCAGATTCCCTCTCTCGGAGTACCGTACGCCCGGACCAGCATATATTCCTGTTCCGTATTAAAGTGTTTGGTCTGATTTTCGACTCGGCATTATTTGATAGCCTGATAAGACAGGAATTGTGCTGCTTACGACGGCTCCATCGAATATTTTCCCAAACATTATCTCGGGTTTGCTGTCATTTTGCCTTTCTCTTTCTTATCAATGGCGAGTGTATACATTTTATACACGTAATGATGAGAAGTAATCTTAAAGTGGAGGGGGAAGGGAAGGAATGAGGGGTGAGGGGTCGAAGGGGCTACGAGGGAACAGTTGTTGGTCTGTGTCCGCCTGAGGGAGGGGATGGTAGCATCAGCTGGTCCCCCCAGTACACCCAAGAACGAACTCGCACACAAACAAGGTGTAAATGAGGGAGTCTGCAAGATGAGTAAACTCGGACAGAAGGAGACGGGACAGAGCTGTTATCAACTATCTACTGTAGTAGAGGCGAGAAGAGACTAAGGGAGAAGGAGAGGTAAACAGAGTACTTGGTACGTCTTCATGAAGGAGGATAAACTGAGAGAGGAGAAGGGGATGGCATGAGAAGGCGATTGGCCCACGCGGGAAACGACAGGTCTGTCTGTCTGTCTGTCGTACTACTGAAACTCCTCTCCACTTCCTCTTCTTCTCATCCCTCATCTTCCTACTCCGTCCCCTCTTACACTTGTTGCGACGAAAAACCAACTGCTGAGTGATCCTCCGTGGTCACCTCTCACTCCTTTCATCGGCTAGTACGAAACGGAGCTTAGCCCTCCTCCTCCTCCAGCCCTCTCTTCTACTCGTGGAATGTACTGTTTGTCATTCCTATGTGCCTTCTCAGGTCCTCTCGATCGCAGTTCATGCCTTCCCCTCTAACTCTTCCTATCGATCATATCCCTTGTCCTATTCTCAGAATAGCCTGTTTGTCTTCCTCTTGAGTATGCCCGATCTCTTGACTTTCGAAGAGGTCTTCCCTCCCCTTGTTAATGGGCGCTCGTCCCCTGTCCACCGTGTAGTCAAGCCACTGACGTACTTCGTTCTCGTCAGTTGACAAGTTACTGCGGGTGAAGGACTCGCTCGTAACTGCTGTTCATGCTCATTCCTCGTTCCACGACGATTGATCCACCCTCTCTCGACCGATCCCCTCAATTCCTTCCATCGATTATCCCTCCTCGTATCTAAAACCTTCTCCTACTCCCTCTCATCAACGTCATTCGCCGTTTGCACTGCTCGATCCGTCCTCTTATTCACACGCGAATTGTTTGTTGTTCTGTCTCAAAAAGAGTCCGATCCATGGGTTGAAGTATTTCCCCGTCGTCCCCCGCGAATACAAGCAAAAGAAACTCGGGGGATGTGCAAGGTTAACGTGCGCCGACATCCTTCTCTCTCTCTTTCTGTCACTCTTCGGGATAAGTGGTGCGCAAAGTTGAGTCGTAGCCCGTTGCCTCTGAGAGATGTGGTTGGAGAGCGTAGAGATTACAACGGGATGCGCACCTTCCGAGTGAGAGAGTGCCTACCCATCCCAGTGTCTGTCTCCCACTCACTCACAGCAGCCACTCGCGCACCTCTGCTTACTCTCTATCTCCACCTCCCGGTATGTTTCTTTACCTTTAGATAAGAAGTGTCGTCCCCATCCCCCCTTAACTCTGACGTCTAAGCAGTAGGTGTATCAATCAGAACGGGTTGCGAAATGATAGGACTGCTGTTGGGTACAATGTCTATTGGAATGAAAGCATGGATCAGACTCCTGTCTTTGTCTTCGCTTCGTTAACATTCCTCAGTCGCTTCACTCGTGTTCGCGTCGTATTTCGCGTATCTCTTTCCTCTTAGCAGTTCGCCTTTCAGAGGCTGCACTCCCTTCGAAAGAAGAGCAAGGGAGTCCCTCTCTCTCCTCTCTCAATTCCTTCGCAAAACACTGAGCAAGTCGCAAGCGCTGAGCACTAAGGCGATAGTAATAACCCCATCCCTTCCCCCAAACCAATAATTAGCTTAGTAAGTTCATTAATTCCAGGCCACTTCACCATGTCTGACGAAGAGGAGCAGTAGTAAGTGTATCTCTATCTATCACACTTGTTGTTCCCTTCTCGTTACTCGTTGTATTTCTGTACATTATGCGTCCCTCCAGTATCTATGCTTCCTCATCCGGTTACTCTCCCTCCACTGGTCCCTCTTCTCGTGTCCCCGTGACTTGTTCCTCATACGGTCTACCTCTTAGTTCGTCTAGTCTATCCTCTTCATCTAGTCGTTACTCAGTATCGGGTCTCCCGTCCTCCTCATCCTCTACCTTAGATCCTCCCCGTAAACTCTCGTCCATTACTGACTATGCCTGTTCTGCCTCCTCTTATGACATGGGTTCCCGTCTCACGACTCGTAGATCCTCTGATTCATCCCGATCGCAGTCCCTTACTAACAGACGCGGCACTCGCTCCCAGGAGACTGACTCCCTGTTAGAACTGTATGGGGTGCGTAAGTCTAGTACTGGTTCCGCCCCTAAGAGAATGCTTGAGGAGCGTAAGATGACCCTCTCTACTTTAGAGGAAGGGATTAGTTCAAATGGGATGCGGGGTTTTGACATGGGAGGGGGTAGTCGCGACTTGCTTGGTAGAAGTGAGGGAAGAGGAGGAGAGAAGGCCGTGACGGATATGAGCCAGATAGAATACACGAATCGTCTGTTGGAAGCACACAAGAAGGTCGATGACCTGTTGAGGAGGAGGGGACTGAGTGCTGAAGATGAGAACAAGTATCTACGACTATGGGAGGAGATTCCCGTAGTGAGAGAAGTGAGGAACGAAGTACTGAGGAGACGATCCAACTCTTCGGATAGCGGACTCAGCACGGATTCGGAACAGGAAAGGAAGGACAGGAGGAGGAGTCCGACTCCGATTGCTGAGATCGTGGCTGACGAAGATTGGGAGTGTGATGAGTTTGAAGAGGAACAGACCACGAGGACTGTTAGAGTGGAGAATACTGAGAAGATCGAAGCGACAGTCTCCTTCAGTGAGAAGAGTTGTGAGACGAGTAAGGTCTTCAACAGGAAACAACAAGCAGAGAAGGCTGGAAGGATACTTGTCCAGCGATCAAAGAAGAAGGAAACACTCTCGGCATCGTTCAAGGCTGCCAAGGAACCAAGTCCGCCTCCCCAGGAGTGTGAAGTAGACAAGAACCTGAAGAAGAAGGATTCCGCTCTTGCGGTGAAGAAAGACCTCAAGGAGAAGTCCGTGAAGAATGAGGCAGTCTGTACGAAGATTGAAGCACCGACCAACCATGCAGTGGCTATGACAAAGGCACTCATGAACAGACTGACTAAGGAGGCTGTCTTGAAGAGACTCAACATCCTCTCCAAGAAGTCAGAAGCAACTTCCCTTTCTCTCGCTGCAGCTCCCGTTGAGTTGCACAAGCCAGAGGTCAAGGAGGAACCTCCTAAGCAGTCTGCTCGCAAGAAGATGGCCGAGTCCATAGTCATCGATGGAGTGGTTGAGCAGAAGAATGAGGGACAGGCAGTCTTCAGAGCACGACCCCGCAATCGATCTGTGCAGATTGCTGCTCCTGAAGATAAACCAAAAGAAGCCTTCCAGAAGGTGAAGCTGAGGAAGACTTCTGTTGGACCCCCCGAGGAGAAGAAGGAAGAGGAGACACAAAAGAGACTCAGGAGGTCGAATACTGTACTCGTGAATGGAGAGGCGCAGCAGAAGAAGGAATACCGTCGACGGGCGAGGACACAGCCTGTCGACGCGTGTAAAACCATCCTCGCTTCCCTTCGTCCTCGGCCTGACAAGCTCTCCAAGAGCTCGGCCGAGATATCCATCCAGCATTGCTCGTTCTTCCAAACGATTCAGTCCTTCAGGGCGAAGGCGAAAGAGTTGCCTGAGAAGAACGTCAGGATCAACCTCCGTCTGACTGAACGTTCACCGAAAGACGAACAACAGAAGATCGTACTCTCCTGTGCTCGATTCGTCCATGTTCGACTCGATATCGACATGAGACCGACACCCGCACGGAGAAGGACCGTGCAGATACACAAGCAACAGAAGAAGATCGGCAAGTTGGATAGGGCACTCACTCTCGATACTCCCTTCGAGAAGAAGGAGTACAGAGCTGTGAGACCTCTGCAGATACCTCAGAACTTCCTCGAGGAGGACACACTCAAGGAAGACATCAAAGCAGCAAGACAGAAGCTACGCAAAGTTCCCTTCGTCGACTGTCTCTCGGGACTAGGACTCACGATGTACTACGGATCACCGACGAAGAAGAGGCCTACCAAGTTCCCGAAGAGAAGAGAAGATCCGAAGGGACAGGAGAGTCTGTTGAAGAAGCTGCTCAAGAGAGAAGAAGAGAAGAAGATGCTGGCAGAGGAGTCACAGCCAACTACTCATACTACTGCAGTTACTCCAACTAATCAAGTCAAGAAGAAGTTGAAGAGGCAGAATGCGATGAAGAAGAAGAGATCGGAGACGCAGCCCCTGCCCTCAACCTCCAGGACGGCGGATGCCACGAAGGCGTCGCAGCCGTCTTTAAACTCTAAAGGCTCGCTAGATCGCCCCGCGACGTCTAGCCGAGTCCGATCCCTCAAAAGGGATCGAATCGCGCACGATGACCACTCGAGCATTCCATCTGCCGTAGCCATCCCGTCGTCGTTGTCTACACTACTACGTAACCCCTCCCGACCTCCCTCTCCCCTTCTCATCGATGACATCGATCAAGCCCTCATCGAGGAGTACATGCGTTCTCTCCACATTCCGAAGCCGGCAGCCATTCGTCGAAGGGACACTTCTCCAACTCCGATCGACTGGACCGTTCGTCTCTTGGCAGAGAAGAGGATGCGAGACTACCGTTCCCCCACCCCCTCCTGTACCTTCATCAACCGAAGAGACCCTCAACTTCGTCGTTCCCCCACTCCTCCCCCTCATCGGCCTCTCAAACTTAGACGCGCTTTCACTAGGCGGTCGCTGTGCAATCGACCGTCTGCCTTCAAAAACTATGGTGTGACTCTGAAGAAGAGAAAGGAGAGAGCCCTTCCCTTTCTCATCGTCCGAGATAAGAAACGACGGTGAGCAAATAGGATAGGTGGGAAAATGGGAAATATCTCTTTGTATCTGTCGATAACATACACTTTGCAGTTCCGAGTACGAGGAAGAAGAAGAAGTCGAAGAGGAAACGACGTTGATCACTCGGTAAGCACATCACGGCAGTCTGTGACTCCTGTTTCAACTCACTTGGTCCCAGTAAACCCAATCTTTTCAGGAAGATCTCTCGGTGAGTACGCACGTGCAATCTTCTCTTATTTATACTTCTTCTCTTTCATTCAGCTCTGGTATTTCGTATACACAATAGTAAAAGAACATTTTGATATAACCCATTGAATAGCAGGTTAAATCGGGAATACGTACAAAAGTGTTTGTGGATGTCTTGTGGTAGATCGAGTGTGAATGTGATTGCATGAATGCATTTGTTTTAGGACGACGTACGAAGTGAATGACGACAGTCTCACAGAAGCTGAGAAGGCGATGCTTGTAAGTACCTGTTTTGGAAGTGTGAAGGAAAGAAGAGAGACTACGAGCGGTCCCCACAGAGTCTACTGAACACTCCTTTAATGGACAACACACACAGACACAGTCTTTGTTGTTAGCGAGTCGTAATTGCATTTGAAGGCCGCGAAGAAGCGTCACGAGGAAGAGGAACAGGCGAAACTCGACGAATACGAGGAACGACGACGATCGGAGAGGGAGAAGGTGGGTTGGAGGAGGGAGAGGAGGGGCAGAGCGAGGGGAGAGGGAGTTGGGAGGAAATTGCGAGGGGAGGGGAGATGACGGAGGATTGGGAGAGGAATGAAGGGACTCTTCAGGAGGAAGAAGAACTCCGCAAACTGAAGGAGAGACAGGAGAGACGCAAGCAGGAGAGAGAAGAGGAGGAAAGGGCTTTCCAGGAGAGGAAGGCGCAGGAGGAGGAGAAGAGAAAGATCGAAGAGGTCAGTTGATGTGAAGGAGTTGAAAGTTGGAGAGTTCGATTCCTGCAGGAGGAGAGAAAGGCCCGTTATGAGGCCGAGAAGGCGAAACGAGAAGAGGAAAGGAAGAAGCGCGAACAACAGATGGTCAACCTGCAAGGAGGACGCAACTTCGTCATTCCCGATAAGAAGGACAAGTAGGAGTGTTGGAGTGATTTCAGTCATCCTCTCTTTCAGGGGAGACAAGTTCGGCAACATTGTGCAAGCGAAGCAGGAAATGGGAATGACGAAGGACCAGCAGCTCGAAGCGAAGAGAGTAAGTGTAGTATCGTCTGTTCTGTAGCCCACTCACTTATATTTATTCATTCTTGCATGCTACGATTTACCACGTTCCCCACAAATTCGCCTGTCAGAGATACGCATTTACGTTACCAAAGCGAGCGATTCCTCGAACAATAGCTTGCAAACGTAGCAACCGTATTCTTCTTATGTTTGCGCATACGCCAAAGAAAGCATTCGTGAAAAAGATTATGGGGCATTGTACTAAAATAATGAGCACGTTCATGCACTACCGTGAGCGGATGTGATGTTGAATGTTGATGCTTTGAGGCTTTCCTGGCTGCTGTCGAGAAGGGAATGGATTCTAGCGGATTGCTTCCACATGAGCTCAAGGTTAAGCTGTCTCCGATACCCGCCGAAGCTTCCGCTTACAGGAAAAGATCAAGCAACTCCATCAACGTATTTGCAAGTTGGAAGCGGAGAAGTACGATCTCGAGAAGAGACATGAGCGACAGGAGTATGACGTGAGTGGGAGAGGAAAGGCTAACTCCCCCCTATCTCTCCCCCATTTCATAATTGTTGTCTTCAGCTCAAAGAGCTGAACGAACGTCAACGACAGATGGCTAGAAACAGTGCCCTCCGTAAGGGACTCGACCCCAACGATGCACACTCTCGTCACCCGGTCAGACTAGTCCCCATATAAGGCTTTCTGTCTGAAGCCCCCTCAATTCCTTTCATAGACATCGTCTACAAAGAAAGGCATATGATATCTCCTGTGTAGGATGAGTAAGCGACGATAGACGCACATAAAAGGGTACCGGAAGCGGCAGTTTGTGATGTAATGAGACTGAGAATAGAACACGTATCTCCTGTTGTAGCCGAGAGTGCATGTGCGGTCCAAGTTCGAACGACAGACAGACTCTCGTACCTTCACTGACAGGAAGAATACTTTCGTCAAGGTTCATCTCTTTGCAGCCGAAAGTGCAAGTTGCCTCGAAGTACGATAGACAGACAGACAGACGCAACTTCAACGAGCGCCGCATGATGTTCGAGAGTGTTCGTGTCTTTGTCCCTCAGTCCCGTCTCAGTCCGTCCCCTTCAGAAACGCGCGTATCCCATCTTCCCGGGTGTTCCTCCTCCCCCAACCATTCTCGAGAGGGAGATACTCAAGATTGGGACAGAAGACGACGACGGAGGCTACGTATGTCCCATGTGTCCTTTTCCAGTCCTCGCCTCTCTCCTTAAACGCCTTCTTTAATAGCCTCAAGTCTCTATTTCAGGAAGCAGAAGAAGCAGAGGTGAGACTCGACTCGTCTACTACTGCTGTTCCCCCACTTTCACATTTTTTGTCTTTCAGGAAGAATACGAATGAGCTACCAAGGATCGAGTGGGTTACCCATGGAACACTCGCTGCTTTCTTTCCTCATTCATCCCTCTGCGAGAGGCAAACAACCTCAGGATATATGTACCCTTATTCATATAAACGTGTCATTGCACTTGTTCTGATGTCCGTTGTATGCATGCGAAAGCAGAAAAGGAGGAGGTGTATGATGCAAAGAAAGAGAAGTTGCAACAAGGGATTCATAAGGGAGAGTAGGGCTCACACACAGAGGAAGAATGATGAGGCAACGTGCACTTTCGTTTGGTTCTCGAGGGGGAAGAGTAGTCATTGGGATGATGATTGCAGCCGAAGGAAGAGAGCATCGAAATCATGAGAGGATCGGGACGACCGCCGGCGGAATGGGGAAAGAAGTCGATCGAGGAAGTGGAGCTAATCCGGACTGGAGAGAATCCCGTCATTCGCTTCCTCAGTCAGGTCAATCTGCCGTTATTGCATCTCAGAACACGACACACACGACATGTATACAACGGATGTGATTGGGGAAGGCAAGAAATGCGAAAGATGTTGCTTTGATAGTTGTGCTGCACTGGAAGAACAACATGTTTACGCGTCTACAGGATTGCTTTACACAAAGAGCTAGCGGATGGACGAGAATAGACTCTTCGACGGAATGACTGTTCCCTTTCAGATCGGCGCTTCCGATTGACGTCGTCTCGTCGTGTGCCGTGTCCCCTTCTTCTTATTTGTCTTCGCAATCTCATGTATACTCGCGAGCTTCGTTTTCATGGATAAAGTGTGATGTGTCACGCGAGTCTGCGTTCTCGACTATAAAGAGGGCAGAGATAGACCGATGCGAACAGAGTATCGTGTATGTGTAGAGAAGACAACGAGCCCTCAGGCGATGACACTGACGTCATCACTATGCGACGCTTCGGGTGACAACTCACAGAGAGTCTTTATCGTGGTTCAGATACGCAGCATAGATAGGCACTATGATCGAGGGTATACATGCATCGTCTTCTCTTGTCTAACAAGCACTTTACGAACATACAAGGAAAATGGAATTCACAACTGTTTCAATAGTCATAGTAATATCTACACTACATCAGTACAATAGCAGAGATAACATGAACGATTAAATAGATAGGAGATTCTTGTGAGCGAAGTAAGCGAAGTATAATAGATGCTATTTGGAAGAATGGAGGAGTCTTGTACTCGGCGACGATTTATTCAGTCACCGAGAGAGATACGAGAAGGGGTTAACGATGTGAAGGGATGGAAGAGATACGATAGGAGAGGGTACTACACCGGATGGAGAACAGTAGACAGCCGGGTGGACCGAGTAGGGAAGGGAGGAAATGAAGATGAGGATAGGATAGGGAACTGAGTGTGACGGAGGGAAAGTGAAGGTATGTATGTGAGAACTGTCTAATGAGGATTATGTTCAGGGAAGGCTTCGGCTAGTTCAGTTGGAGAATTGGTTAGACGAGGTAAGGCGCCTCGAAGATTTAGAGAGAAAAAGCCTGGTCCTCCGTTTCCTCCTGAAAGGTCGTGACGTAAAGTGGAACTAGGCTTTCTTTGCTCGAGTATTCCTTGAATGGATGCCTAATATAAACGGGAAGCCAGTGTCCTCATATCCCCCTTTCTTACCTCATCGAAGGTTGAGGGGGCATTGGGGTCTGTAGGGTAGAGGAAGGACTCGACCCGCTCCTCTCCCACTTCGTTCCTCACTGAGCAATAGTAGTTGCCCATCATTTCCCACTTGAGCACCGGAATGTAGAGGTCACCGTTGGGCAGGACCTTAATCCAATTCGTCACGCTCGTCGTTTCTCGTCTCGCTCCATATGCATATGCATGAGTGCTAAGAGTTAGACAAAGTACTACGTACATCTACAGCTTTAGTTCTCGCCTGAATGCATAAACAAAGGCCAGACTCAATACTTTGATGAAAACACGTTGGGGTAGGGGATAACAAACGGTTGTTGTGTTATCGAGAGGTGCAAGGCACGGAGAGAACTCACATGGTAGCCCTGAGCGTCGTTGATGGCCTTTCTCTCCTCGTTGTACCATACAGTCTCCGCCATCGCGACGTTGCGACGGCACATGAGAATGACGGAGTTGCCGATGTTCTCGTATCGGGCGTCGGTCCACAGAGTGACATGGGGGGCACGGATCACCGGCTTCTCGCACATCTTCGATCCCTCTGCAAGACATCCCCTCTCTTAGTTCTACAAACTTCGAGATGCGCAGTACGCTTGAGTGACACTGTATTCCTTCAGCATCTGTCCATTCAGGCCCACATAATTGTTTTCGCAGCTTTCCCAGTTCGACTTCCCCCTGTACCCTCACACTTCTTTGTCCGACTCATTGCCTCGTAATTATCGCTGTCGCCCCCTCAGTAATTCCCTCTTCCCCCTCCATCTTGCCTACAGTCTACATACCGACAGTGACGGTGATTGTCTTCTTTTCCATCGTGAATCCGTTGCTTGCGAAGCACGTGAACTTTCCGTTGAAGGAACTGTCGACGCAGGGGGAATGGAAGTGGGAGTGGGCGATGCCCGTAGCGATCATCTGAATGGGACTGTAACCACCTTCTCTCCTCTCATTCTCACCATATTATCGTGGTTGACGATTCTCTCCATGAACGAGCGACGTCTCGTTCCCTGTACTAGACGGCCGTTAAGAGTCCTGAGATGGCCTTATTTCGCCTGTCCATCTCTTCATCTCTTTACCAGAAGACGTTGCTCTGTGGCGTGGAGACGGTATTACAATAGAGATCGAGGGCATCTCCTGCCTTCAGGACGAGATCGGTCATGTTCGACTGAAGGGAGAGGTTCGGTTTCTCGACCAAGTGATCTGAATGAAATGATTACGCGATGACTAAAGAGATGGTATCAGCTAAGCTGACTAACATTGATCTTGGACATGGGCCATCCTTTCGAGTTGTTTGATAGGGTCTTCCTGAAGGGTTGGAGTATAATGAGTCTAGGAAGAAATACAGTACCTCAGTTCCTTGGGACTCCGCACGGTAGAAGGGAGACGCGGAGACGGTGACGGCAAGAAGGGCAACCAAGATATACACGTTCATGACTCTGAATGAATATGGTAGATAGGTGGGAGTAGGGGAAGATAAATGGAGCTTTCTAAGAAGGGATGAGAAGGAATGAAAGGAGATGGGGGAGGAGTCAGGAGGACTCCTCTCTCACCTTTGGGGGCGGGGCATACAGAGAGACGTGGGTTGGATGAGAGAGATCATGACTAGAGGACGGGAGGGGAGAAGGAGGAAAGAGGAAGGAGGAAGACGGAAAAGATAGCTTGAGTACGAAGAGCACAAAGGGAGACACCGATTGGAGGAACTGCGTGACTCCGTGACTCTCTATCTATTGCACACAACTGTGATCTGATCGCGATAAATGAGTGCTTTCGACGAGAGAATGTCTTGTGACAACACTCCAAGACCTACCAAGCTCACTCTATTTTGTGTAACGATACATTCTGTATTGCGAGCTATGCACACCGGCGAAAACAAGCATATCAGTCTTTCTTTCTTGGCGGATAGATATGAAT
The DNA here is from genome assembly GCA_900490955.1 of Micoletzkya japonica. Classification (NCBI taxonomy): domain Eukaryota; kingdom Metazoa; phylum Nematoda; class Chromadorea; order Rhabditida; family Diplogasteridae; genus Micoletzkya; species Micoletzkya japonica. The sequence goes on from LS925916.1 coordinate 171,241, forward strand.
GAACGAGCCAGGGAAGACGAATCGAATAGAGTGGAAAGGGCATGCATACTGCCTATTCTGGAGGAGAGCATTTATGACGAAATGAGGGAATGGGGGGACGGGAGCGGAAAAGGAGATTACGTAAGAGAAGGGACGCGAGACGGATCGGGTCACGTCCCCGACAGGACACCTGTGGAAAGGGGATTCGAAGGCTTGCGCAACGACTCTTATGCCAAGGGGAAGGCGGGAATGGAACGGGGAAGAATTGCGTCACTCGGGTCACCTACGTCCGAACGACAGCTAAGGATGGTTGAAGAGGACAGACGGAGAACAGAATGGTATGGGGGGAACACCTGGTGGTATAGTGAGGGAATGGGGGCAAGGGGGGGGGGTGAGTCAGATAAATGATATCTACCTCGCACATCAGTGATGTTAGCCAGGGGAACATGGTGTAATGGTGAATCAGTCTCTAGATCGGATACGATAAGAAGAACGCGATTAACACCCTCTTTCTTTTGTAATTGACGCAATGAAGGTGGCATCTGTTGCAGAGTCCTAAACATAATATATTGCGCCTCGTCTGTTCCTTCCTATAGTAATTAAGCTCCTCTCCCGCACTACGCTCTTCTTTCGCCCTTTGCCTTACTTTCCTTACTTAGACATGTCCAAGAAGTGCAATGCACGCAGTATCCATGTATTATTCGAAAGTGCTCTGTTTTTCCTCATAATGATTTCCTCATAATATGACATAATATACTATGCCATAGCTACAGTATCCAAGCCCGTCGGAATACCGTGTTTACCCCTCGGGGGCTGCACTGTTTGCTGTGGAACCGACTGACGAAAAGGAAGGAAGGCAATGCCTATTCCTCCTCTTTCTCTTAAGATATTTGATCGGCAGGCGAGAGAAATGAGCTGAACAAATATATGAGGACGTGGACGGGGGATGAGGTCAAGTTGGACCATACAAGGCAAGACGAATGAAGGCCGGAGAATAGGAGAAGTAAAGACAAATAGGATTGAAACCAATGGAAGTGCCAATAAAGAAGGCTGGAGTGATGTAGGGAGGGAGGCCAGAGAGAGAGTAATTGATGACAACACAATAACCCTACAACCGCACGACATTCCCAGAACATCCCATGGACTCGCAACTTGATTAAATGCAACTAAACTATTTATCTACTCTGCTCAGTAGTTACAAGATAATTATGGCATGAGACAATAACCGTTAGAAAGGGAAAAACTAGATTGATGTAAAGGAACGTAATACAATGAACAAAATGCGTGCGGTATATCACTGTATTTTCGATGACTCTGCTTGGCAGCTTTTTTATGAGGATAGATAGGGAAGGGCACGTAATACATGTTTTCGTGTTCATCTCCTCATCTCTCTGACTTTGGAGGCAAAAAGTACGAAGATCATAATGCAGATAACAGCAGAGCCTCAAGCTAATGACGTTGTCTACCGGCACTCTTTCTAGAAATCATGGAAGGACTTCCTGACAAATGGGTGGCAGGGCCGGAAAACAAAAGAGTATTTCACCTCAGGAATGCCAACTGTCACAGAAGATCGGAGCTAGTAATAAATCTACTCTGCGATCACTTTGAGTTAATGGACGTGCAGTGGAGAGAAATTAAAACGTTACAAGATGACCTATGGTCACCAATCACTTCTTTTTTTTCTTGGCAATAGATTCGAGAACAGCATTGACGCTCTTCATATGGTCGTCCTTCCCCCAAACTCCCATGAAGACCTTCTGTTCCTCTTGCTTCCCGTCGACTTCTCCCGAAGTGTATCCCCAAACGACCCTCTTCGCTCCACAGAATGGTCTCAATCTGAAACACGCAGCTTCTCGTCACTTCTTTGTCTCTACTGGATTAATGGCCCTTTTTCCTTTTCCACTAACGACTGCCCGGGTGATAGATGCCATTCCAGATTCTTCTTTGCCTTGTCGCCCCCGGAATAAGTGCAAACATGTTGTTGACTACATAGGCCTATGGTATTTGTAGAAAAAGAGGGGCCGATGGTGAGTTGCATCATTAATCTCTTTGCAGTAGCACCTACACTTTCTCTTTCCGATCGCTGTTAGAGCAGCCGTGTAAAGAGGAATGAAACATTGGGACATGGATAGATGAACGAGAAGAAAAGGAACTGACGGGACTGTATTTATGCGGTTGACGAATTCCTGTAGCTCTGCCTGTTCCGAGTACACAAAGCTGACGTATCCGATCTGTAATGATGTTGACTGTCTACGAACGCTTGATATCGACTCTACTTCAAAGATCGTGTCCGGTCTGTTCTCTGGAATGCATGGATGATAGCACTTCGTACCCTGTACAGTTCGTCAGCCGATAGAGTCCGTGCCATGCAGAGATACTCCATGGCCCTCGCCCGGCCGAGAGCCTCGACGATATACTTCCCTCCACCCCAACCGGGACTCACTCCGACTCTTCCTTGCACGAAGCCAACCTAAACCCTCGTTTCACTTCCAAGCTGAGTCATGCCTACCGTAGCATCCTTGTGAGCTATTCGTAGATCGCAGGCTGAAGCTAGTTCACTTCCTCCTCCGAGAGTGTGACCCTCTAAGACAGCAATGTTCAGTTGTGGATTCTCCGCCATCTCTCGTACAGCTGCTTCCATGTACGTGCTCATCACATAGGCTCCTTCGTCGCTTGCAATCTTAAACTACAGTCCTTATCATGAGAAGAGGGGTAATCATGTACGACAAGTTGTCCGGTAAAAACAATTTTTCATTACGGTAGGTATGTTTGGTAGTATTTCGACGAGAGATTAGCATCAAATCCCTGCACGGGGAAATCTTTCGAGGAGAATAATGAAGTGAGCGAAGTAGACAAGTGGTTTATCTGCATGTAAGGGCTTTTTGCACGGAGTAGCATTGAGTTCCGGAAAAACTATGTACGCGAGCATTTGAGTAAGTTGTACTGCGTTGTAATGCTATCGCAAATAGTGAGTTACCTTCTTCACGAAGCCGAGATCTCCTCCACTACAGAAAGTACCATCCATGCCCGAGACAAGCACAGCTTTCGTTTTGTTTTCTACTCGGATTCGTCGAAATGCATGACGGAAGTCGACCATCATCTTTCCTTAAATAGAAGATAATGATATTTTCATAATAATACTGGTTTTTCATACTTTTCTGAAACTCACAAGTACGAACAGTACTCACCGGTAAGCGCATTTCTCTTCCTCGGGTTATTCAAGACAACACGTGTGATTCCGTCTTGAAACGGTTCCTCTTTCACAGCCCCATCGGGTCCCTGTAACAGAACAACTGTACACTACGCTAAGTAAAGTTTAATTTGAAGATAACTGCTTTATCAAAGTAAGTAAGGTAATAAAATTAATAAGAGCTACTCACATTATGCTTGAGATACGCTTCAAGTGAGCTTTCGTTAGGAAACTTTTCTTGCAGTCTAGAAATAGAGTCCTCAAAAGCAGGAAAACTGTGAACAGTTGCTCGAAGCTGGCGTATACCTAAGGAGGAATATCTCTAAAATCGAGCCTCGAAACTTACCTTTTTGAAATTGTCGAATCAGATTCAAAGAACGAGCGATGTCCATAATAAATCTAAGCGAAAAGAAGACAGACGCTACTTACAAGTGACTTTGTTCTTTTGAATTAAAAGATTCGAATGATTTTGTCTCTCGCACGGAATCTTGGCATACGGTATGCGAGTGAAGGCCGTATCAAGTGGTGTTTCTCCCATTCTCGTTCTCTCCCCTCTCCTTTCTCAGTCGACCCGGTTCCTCTTCGTAGCATTCGCTCTTCCCTTTAACGGTCTGCCAACTTATCTGCTCTCCTTATCGCCAAGTTTCAGTCCCTTCAGTCACGCCTTTCCTTGATCTGCCCTCTGATCAACTCTCTCCATCGCTCTATTCTTCTAGCTAGTGATCATATGTTTCAGTTAGTGATGGGCCAAGTAGCAAGTCGAATGCATGCTACATTCATTGGTGGAACGACAGGACCGAGGACCGGAATGGATGGAACAGAAGAGGGAGAGACGAACGAAGCACCGATCTACTCGAGATGCGCTAGTGATGGAAGTCAGTTCGGCCTTGGGAGACTACCCATTCTATGCGAATACGACCATATGTCAGAACTGCACAAAAAAGAAGGGGAATTGAGGCCGTTGAGAGGGGGCTCCATATGGGGATACCGTATACTCATTGGAGTAGGAGACGTGTTCTTGTAGTTCCTTACTTCGGATCTCACTTCATGATGGGAGGAGAGCGAAGGGAGTTGGCCAAGGACTCTTCGCTCTTCTTCCTCGACAACAAAGAACTCGACCTTCTGGGAGACAAGCCTGTAGAAGTGAGTTACTCTCCTTAGACTGTCTCTGTTCCCCTTGTCTTTCCCTTTTCCTTGCTCTACCACTCTTCTCCTTCAGTTCCCGTACGCGACTGGCAAACCGTCTGATACAGTAATCCCTCTCGGTCTCGTCGTCAACATCCGAAAGGAGTCCATCAAGTTCGTTAGGTGAGACACTTCTCGGTTGAGAGATAACAGGATCGTGCTTAGAATGCCGAAGGAGGAAGGAGACGAGAGCGAGGGGGACAATTACAACATCACCTTCATGTTCGATACCGATGGACCGGGATTCGTGAGACTTCACTTTGATGCAGTTGAGATGATGGATGCGAAACACGTTACGTAAGGGCATTCACTAGTTCTTGTTGTAAACAACATTATTAATTAAATTTTTGTTGGAAATTTTCATTTTAAAGTTCTTTATATATATGGTATGGTTAACCTGGATATGGTTAACCACGATATACACAGACTAACTCGATCTCCTCTCAAGTTCCCTCCTTAGTTTCGTGCACAACGATGCTCCCCATTCCACTTCTACTGAAATGCACGAATTCTCCATCGGAGCTGATCTTATCTTTAACGAATTCGCCTTCAACACTTCCCAAATAGATCCTGCTCTGGTGAGTACCTCGCATAATTCTTACTTCTTATCTCCCTTCTAAACTACGAATATTCAGCTGCAAAACAAGAGCGACAATCTCTTCCCTGTTGTTATCGAACTAACGGCGTTGGGTCTCGAAGGAAACTTCATTCAGACACAGACTACAACTTGCAGTATCAGTGTACGTATAGAGATTACTGTAGGCTTATCTTTTCTATAGAACTTATCTGATGCATAGTTTGAACTTTTAAAATCTAAAAAGAATAGTATTATACCTAGCCAGGTAATCAATAACTTCAATAGCTACATATAAAGTTCTTAAATCTTAAGTTTCAGAAAAAATAGTAGCGTAATAACTTCTGCAAGTTTTGATGAACTAAACCTAAGGTATCTATTTTAGGTAGCATCTGATAAGTCTCGCAGTCTCATACTGAAGCCGAAAAGACAGAGAGTAGCCATTGATGGAGTGCAATATCTTCTGCAGGTGAGCTGGCTTGTTGTAGTCGCGTAATCTCTTTTGTATACAGGAGATCTTTGGCCTTGAAAACATCGAGCAACGCGAAAGAGAAGAAGACATCTACAAATGCGTCGTGTGCATGGATGATGTGAGTACTATATCCAGCTTGTGTCCCCTCCTCTTCTTCGTCTTCCCCATCGAAACACAATTAGACTCGACACACTACAAGCAGTCGTTAATGCAATAGAGGCAGGGAATGTTCAGATACGCGACACGATCATTCTTCCCTGTCGACATCTCTGCATTTGCAATGGATGTGCCGATACGCTCAAGCTACATGTTCGTTGATGATTCGATTATGAGAAATAGTCGTTTACAGGATAACAACTGTCCCATATGTCGAGAACCGTTCCGAGCTCTTGTACAGATGAAAGCGAAGAGAGCTGTGGGGAACTCGCATACGGGGAGAACAGCGTATGAGGAGAGGGATAAATTAAATGAAAAGAGATATTGCAGATACGAACAACTAATGCTCGTAGAGGCTCTGAACGGTCCAATCAACATTTTGGAGAGTAGCGATGGGGAAGAGGAGAAGAAGGAGGACGGAAGAGGAAGTACGAGACGATCTACTCTATCGAGGAGAATGAAGGTGAGGAAATGAAGGAGAGGGAAGGGCTTTCGCTGTTTGCTTTTCATTCGCGTGACCCGTATACGCCCCTTATGATCTTCGACGGCTTTTAGGACAGCATATTGCGGCTATTTTGGGAAGTGAAGACTATTGATGTAGTATCATACTCTACTATTATACTCTATATATGAGTGTTTCAGAGTCGCAAGTCTCCGACGAACGATATCACTGAGACAGAAGAGGGAATCGAGCTGAAGAATGCCGAGTTCTTCCGTCATCATCCCGCTAACGTCGTTCTCGTGAAACCAGCCACGACGTCGAAGGTTGAACAACTGTTTCCGCGTGTCAGGGGAATGGACTCATTTAGAAGAGACGAAGTGAAGTGTTCTCTTCGGATTCGGAGGACGAGCAACGAACGAGCGCGAATAAGGAAGAAGACCCGTCTCAGATCACCCCCGACCCCGCATCCTTCGAATCGCAAGAGTCCACGAACGCCCTTCTTCACTAGTCCGATGAGACAGCTTAGACATGGCTACCTGTGACTACTCTTCCTCTAATGAGTGTCCTCTCCCTTCCCTTGTATTCCTCTCCTCAACCCCTTCCTCCAATTCTCCCCCCCCCCCTCTCGTTCCCTTCCTTCTGTCTCCGCCCCTTGAGAGTGTTGCCCAAGGCATTTTCAGCCTCCAACCCTCTCCTCCCACTTGCTTTTTTATTTCATAGCCCAATTGGACAATTTCTAGCTCATTACACCCCCTACTCTGCTCGTTTCACATCGTAGATAGTAATCAAAATTATGTAGATTATGCGTATATATTAGCTGCTTTGCATTCCAGTGCACACATCCGCTTATATCGTGTCTCTCTGCCTTAGCATTTCTATCTGGTACGGTTACAGTCATAGAAAGGTGCGGCCTCAGCTTGAGAATGTTCTTTCTTCGGAATAGTTCAGAGAGATAGACAGAGAAAGCGTATTGATGGCTCCGAGCACCTGCCAGTAATTGTGATAAATTATACTTCCCGAATGTGTCATTACCCGTCAAAGCAGCAATCATAGGCTATGTTTCATCGCAGGCTGCGATTACACGATTGTAGTGTCTCCTTCTCTGCCTTGGAATGGAACTATATTGTTGTGCGAGTCTCGGGCTGTTATGGTCAGAGTAACTGACTGGGTAATGGCTATTGTAGGAGATGGAGGCAGTCAATCGGCCCAACGCAGAGATTCGACTCAACGTCTCGTTCTTCCAAACGGAAGAGGAGAACGTCAATCTCATAGCACCGGATGATCCACGGGGCATTCCCTCTTCGAACTACGACGAATTCGAGTTTGGTGATCCCGAGTATGAAGTTCTGACGGAGAAGATGTACGAAGTGAGTACGGGTCCCCCAACAGACAAACCCACCGACTTATCCCCTCCATTGTTTTTCGCTCCTCCAAAAGTCGTCTCGAGAGGAAGCACAACAAGTCATATTTAGTGTGTTCGCTTGTACTATATACTGCTCCGCTTCCTCTCCATAGTCTTAGCTTGAACCTTCCGATACTCGCAACTAGACACCTTGTCAGTAGCAGCGTAGGCTTCCGTCAACGGAAAGGTAGTCTGAAATTAGATTATTCTTGTGCTCCACAAGTTTGAAGATGGCAAACAATCAGCCTTATGTCGCTTCATCTCCAGTTTCGCATACCATAAGTGACTCTACGCATTGATGGGGAGGGGAAAGAGTGTATGCATGAGTGGTAGAAGACGGCTGAGTGGTCGTCCCGCGAGTCACTTCTTCCGGAAAAAGGTTCGGAATGGACCACGCTATGTCTTGGAGGGGAATAATTGAGCGAGTGGAGTAGATGAGATGGAGAGAAGTAGCTTAGAGCGGGGATAAAGGGAACGAGATGAGGTCGGGTAATGAAGGAAGGACTTGTTTAGATCTACTGCTACCGCTTCTTCTGTCGCATCTCTCGATCCTCGGTGCTCACTCTCATGTTATTGGTTACAGTGTAAGTAAACTTCTGCCATCCTCACATCTTGTCTATTTCAGATGTTTCGCCATTGCGCTTATTCTCGTGATAGTTGTGTGCACCTTTGTATCGCTCTCTCGATCGGACTCGCGGGAATCTGAGGTGTGTTGTCTGTCCCTCCTGTCCCTCCTGCAAGATAGACAGATGTTTCGTCCCTCAGCCATTCCTTGTATCTTAATACTCCCATTCAGGCTCTCGCCTTCCACGGAGAAGAATCCTTCGGGACGATCAACTGGCTGCATTATCCAGTGGGAGAACTGTCGCTCAAGAAGATTAACTACACGAACCTCGCCATAGCTATTCGCAATAGTCATAACTGAGACACTAGGACAGAGTCTCGGTGTTCATGCGTGTGATATTCAACGGGGTACAGGAATCTTCCTTATCTGAAGGATCGATTGCAAACTCGATTTTTATCGTATTCTTGTTGCTCGTAGACTCAGACTTATTTCATTACCCACTTCTGCTTGTCTTCTCCGTCGCCTTCTCTCTTTTTCTTGCATTCTTCCGTATTCTTCGCAGCTCTCGCATAGCTCAATCGTACATTCGAAATGCGAAGACGACGTTCCTCGGGAACTTTCGATGGAGCGACTCACGAGTGGTATCCACTGAGACATCATCGACATTACCTCCACTTGCATTAGTTAATTCACGGACGATTTACATGTCTCATTTAGTAGCTTCACCTTGCTGCTCCAACCAATAATGCAAGCTTTGAAAACAATCGTAGGATTGTTATGAATAAATGCTCCAGCACTTTCTCATCATGCACGAATTTCTGAATGTGCAAAAAGTGAACACGTAGGAACATTATGATGTTACAACTACAAAGTAAGGAAAAATAGAGAACTCGAATGTACCATACATTCGGGGAAGATATGGAAACTTGAAATATTATTCAAATATCTTGCTTGATCATTGAAAACGATATTGCTAAATATATCATGCCACACATAAATTAAAAAAGCACATGTTCAAAGAAAATTCTCTTCATTCAATAGGAGGGATGAATAAATAAAAAAAATTTCGTTGTTAGTTTAGTAATCTTTACTCTAGGGAAATGAGGAATGAATAAAATATGTATATGGTTGTTCAGTAAGTTCTTTAGATGCAGTACAACGAATGACGTGCTATGAAGGAACTGCTTTATTCAGGAGGAGAAGTGTCTACCGGTAATGCTGTTTTGACGCGGAACGGTCAATAGCGAAAGGGGCAAAGGGAAAAGGGATTATAGTACATCGACCACTGCGGACTTCTCCGAATACGAACTTGTCGCGCACGATTTCTCACGAATTGATTATTTCTGCACATCATCAAACTGCAGGGAGGGAAAGGTTCAAAGATTATTCTAAACAACTTAGAGAAAGAGAAATATTTCAACCAAGAGCACATTGTTGGAAAGTTGCAGAGACATGACGTCACTTCCTGTCTTAGAAGTTGTGTGCAAGCATCACTTGAAGTCTAAAACAACCCAATATAAACATCGTTCTCTTTCTTCTTCTCGACTATACATGTGTTCCTAATCCAGTAAGTGCTCTTCATTCGGGAGTCGAAATCTGAGAAGTCTCCATATTCCCTGCCCCTTCCTGCGTTCCTTCCCTTCTTTCTTTATTCAGTCGGTGTTCCTTTCCAATGTCATTCGTCGTCTCCACTCGACTACAGGCTTGTGTAACAAGTCTTTTCATTCTTTACCTTTCATAGTTCTAGTTTTCTGTGTTGATGTAATATTTTTGTAATTATTTTGCATAACTATCCTAATTTCATGTTATTTCGCACCTATCCTCCTCGTGAACGTACAAAACGAAAGACTAATTGTAATAGGTACGCTAGAACAGGCGAGAGTACGCAACATGTGGTGTGTACGGGAGGGAGGGAGGGGGAGGATGGTGATGTGCCGTCCTTCTACACTCACTTGTCGCACGGGTACGACTGACGAGCAGTCGTCCCGGTCGAAAGCACTTGGGACGGTGACGAAGGAAAGGGAGTAGGCTACTCGAGGAGGGAAGGGAACTACTTGAGCGATAACCTTGTAGACACCTACTCTCACATCAGCCATCGTCAAAAAGAGAATGAGAAGAGTGCTAAGCGAGGAGCGAGAGAGAGAGGGAGGGAGAGAGAGAGAGAGAGAGAGAGAGAGAGAGAGAGAGAGGGAGAGAGAGAGAGAGTGACGCCGTGAGGCATCTCACCCCTTGGATTGAGGGAAAACCGACATGACAGAAAGGAGCGGGTGACAAGAGGAGAAGAGGTGCACTCATCCCATCCATGCAGTCAGTCCCTCTCGTGGTCGTGCCTTCTGTTACAGCGCTCCCCTCCCCTCCCCCTCCCTTATTCTGCCTCTTCCATCATATCCCTTCCCTTCTATGCATGCGACTGTACCTTCACCTCTCCTTATCCTTCCGTCTCCATCGCCTTGCCCTCTCCTACGTGAATTCGCTTGGTTTTCATTGTCTCGTATTTCAGGTCCCTTCTCTCTCCCCTCCTGCAAGCTGTCCTCTAGTGAGCAGTCTCAGTCACTCAGTCCAACAAACTTACTTTTCTTCTTCTTCTCCTGCTTCCTTTCTTTCCCGTCGTGTACTTCTACTTCTTGAGTTGCTCTTCACTTAGCAGTTCGAAGGGGGAAGAGAGGATGTCTGATCCTTGCTCCTCTCCCCCTTCACACTCTTCTCCTCATCGCTGTCTTCTCCATCGGAAGAGGCAACGGAAGCACAATAGAGTCGTCGTGTTCCTCCGTTGTTTTCGTCTTCAATCCATCTCCTCGAACCCCATCCTCTTCACCATCTCCTAGTCCTTCCTTCCCTTCCCCAGTCCTCCCCCTTCCCCTTTCTATCCCAATGTGCCCATTCACACTTACTCTCCCCTCCACCCTTCATTCACTCTTCGACACCATTCATTCCGTCTCCTTTCGTTATTATTCACCTCCGTCCTCTACCTGAAGTCAAGAGAGAAGCAAGCACACTCAGTTCCGTTTTTTCCTGTAACTTGGCCAGCCTTCAGGCAGTCCTTTCGAAGGCTCTTATCCTCTTCCTCATTAGCCCACCCTATCCCTGTCCCGTCCTGTCCCTATCCCTTACCTTCTCCACTAGCATCTCTCGTGTCAAATACCTCTCTCATCTCATAAACGTACTATTAGCATTCTCGTCGTCCGAATGATTAACTACGCGCGACTTCCCCCCCTTCCTTCCTCTAAACGGGACTCACTCGGCTTCCTCCTCTAACTTACGAGTAATTTCTACATGTGTCGTGCTCTTCATTGCCCTCTCAACAGTTGCACAAGTCTTAAGGGGGGGGGGAGTGTTTCCCTCTATTGATTCATAGTTTGATGTCGTCGCCGTAGTCGTTTCCACCTGTTGCTCTCAATTTGCTTGCTCGCCATTCCATGATTACGCTTCCCTTGACTGCGTGTCGTCTCGTCTCCTTCCTTATTCCCTTTTCTTCTCCTCCTCGTCTTCCTCTCCCTTCTTCTTCTCTCTCGATATATCGTATAAGGAGGGAATAGTCACAGATTCCTGTCCACACGGGGTGTCTGTCCGAATCCTTGTCTCTCTCTCACTCGGCTTCTGTCGTCGAACCAATTCAATTTCAATTCGATTCGGCGCTGCTTGAGGATGAAAGGAGGGAGTGTCTCCTCTCCCCAAGTGGCGTCTCTTCTCTCTCCGTCGTCGGTGACTGAGCGTGTCTCTGTCCACTCTTCCTCTTCATCTTGTAATATCGCGTGTCTCCACCTCTTCATGTTCTCCTTGTCCTCTTCACCTCCATCCCCCTCTCCCCCTCTCCCCTCACAGTCCTTCCCTTCTAGGTGTGGTCCTCACAACGATGCGCTCTCTCCGGCCCCGCCCCGTGCCGTAGAGAGAAGTGAGTATCCGAGGATGAGTCGCGCGTCGTCCTTCCTTCTCCTTCCTCTGCTCCTCCTCTTCACACCGTCCTTCGCCTCGAAGAAGAAGCTCAAGGAGCAGGAGATCATCCAGAAGGTTCTCAAGGAGTACGACTGGCGCGTGCGGCCTCGTGGCAGCAACACAACATGGCCAGGTCGGTCCCCTTCTTCCCCCTTGTCCCCTTCCCTTGCTTAGATCCTTGTCTTCCCTCAATCCTAAGTGCTCTCGACAACGTCTTTCATTCGGAGTATTGTTCGGTCGTTCCGTCACGCACGACCTCTCTTCCCCCTTTCATAGTCGGAATGACACTCCTTTCGACAGCGAGAATAGTGTCCGGGTAACCGAGAACAGACCATTCCCCATTCTTTCGCTTACTCTCTCTACCCTCGCCACCCCTTCTTTCCTGTCCCCTTCTGCGAATAAGGGCTAAGAGATGCTTGGTCGAGCGCATTGGCTTAATGTATAGTAGAATGCTGTGGAGGGAAGGATGAGGGGATAGGCATGTCGAGATAAGCACACGAAAAGTACGTGCAAAGGGAGACGGTGGGCAGAGAAACAAGGGCACTTGACAGCATGGAGGAGGATAGGGGTGGACTGCGGAAATGGTCCGAGTAAACTTGGAAGGAAGTGAGTCGACCACTCAGACCCTTGAGAAGCTCACGAGTCACTAATCGGATTGGGGGTAGCTGTGTCTAGGCGTCATTGAGTGTATACTCGAGAGGTCTGAGAAGGCTCCGTTGCAGATACCGGAGGACCCGTCGTCGTCACCGTCAATATCTACCTTCGGTCGATATCGAAGATTGACGACGTCAACATGGAGTACTCAGCACAGTTCACCTTTCGAGAGGAATGGAAGGATGCCCGATTAGCGTATAATCGATTCGCGGATGAGAACACTGAGGTATGTAATCTATAAGCAGATATATGTCGATAGGGAAGAGAGACAAATGTCACTTTCTCGATGAGCTCACTTACTCTGGCAACTCTCTCTCTCTGTTGATGCTGTTTTGCCTTGTCTGAGAGGTAGAGCCGTCGAAAGGGGATTTAGGTGCCTCCCTTCCTCGTACTGGCGACATCCGAGCATTCCGACCTCTCACAGCAGATTTGGATGCCGGATACGTTCTTCCAGAACGAGAAGTGAGTAGATTCCCCCTCTCTATTGTCGATGCATTCCGCGTATTCCTAATAGATGCGTGGTTCTAACAAGCCGAAGCTATGAAGCCAATTGAGAGGCAAGGAAGTGTTTGCTTAAGGGAGGCACGGAGGCATCTGATCGACAAGCCCAACGTACTCATACGCATCCATCCGGATGGAAGCATCCTCTATTCCGTGAGGTGAGAAGGCACGACGGGAAAACAGCCATTGTGTGAAGGGGAACGAACCAGCGACGCATCCCTTGTGTACCGTACTCGGAAGGAGACGCTTGTTATAGGCTGAGCTTGGTGCTGTCGTGTCTCATGTCCCTCGAGTACTACCCTCTCGACAGGCAAACATGTCTCATCGACCTCGCCTCATGTCAGTTCTAATTGACGACACTGTCGTCCTCGTTCTCTACTTTCATCTCTTTTTCTCTGTGCCTCCCCCTCCACCCCTCCCCACTCTCTCTCCTCAAGTCTCTCTCTCACTCGATGAGAAGACACCTCAAGACTCACTGCTCATTACTGCACACTTCCATACATCCAGATCATCTTTCAATTTACGAGAAAGACCTCATGCCTTTACTTTCCTCGAAGGAGTATGCCTAGCCCATATAAAGCAGAAAAAGAGTCGCGTTTCTAATAGTCTTGTGATATGGATACAATACACAGTTACGAGTATTCTACGTACGAAGGGATACAGGGAGAATGTAGCAAATCATTGCAGACGCTTACACTACGGATGACATCAAGTACGAATGGAAGATAGAGAAGCCAGTCCAATTGGTGAGATTGGAGGGAAGGGGAAGTTGGCTTAGGAGGGCCTAATGTGTTAACCTGCAGAAAGAGGGACTGCGCCAGTCTCTGCCCTCCTTCGAACTACAGGATGTCCTTACTGATTATTGTACGAGTAAGACTAATACAGGTGAGTGCTGCCCTCTCCAGCCCTCATCTCCCACCTCTCCATAGTCTCTCCTCCCCTTGCTCAGTCTCCGTCCCCGTGTGCCTCTCCTCTGTAAACCGCGTGCTAATCTCCTCCCTCTGCTCATATCTGCCTGTTCCACTCACTCTGTGTGTGTTCCCTAGCCGGTCGCATGCCGGCTAAGCCCTCTTTCAGGAGAGTATTCTTGCCTTCGAACGAAGATGATCCTGAGACGGGAGTTCTCTTACTACCTCCTACAGGTAATTACAGAATGATCACCATTCTCATCCCATCTGAATTGAGACTTCTGAAACGCTTGGTGTATGATATCCCTTTGCCCTTTGTGCTAATGAATAAAGTTTGCATGGCTTTCCCTTCCTCTTTCAGCTGTATATCCCCTCCTTCATGCTTGTCATCGTGTCATGGGTGTCTTTCTGGCTCGATAAGGATTCCGTGCCCGCGCGTGTCACTCTCGGTATGTGTTCCCACGGGAGGCGGTCGCTCGTCGATCGCTCAGTTGTCTTGCAGGTGTCACTACTCTCCTAACAATGACGACGCAGAGCTCGGGTATCAACTCGAAGCTTCCTCCCGTCTCTTACACGAAGGCATGAGAGCTTTACTTGTTCCCTTTCCTGTTGTTGAGTTCCTAATGGAAGACGAGAACATGTCACTTGCACGCTAGAGGAAGAGCAAAAGAATAAGCGAGATTAGAAGTGAAGAGGAAGCAGAAGTGGAGAGGGAGAGGGTCCGGAGAGGTGCTAACACTCATTGCTCTTTGGCGCTTAGGAGACATCCGAAAGAAGAAGAGCATCTCAGGATGCATTGTAGGCGATTGACGTGTGGATTGGAGTGTGTCTCGCTTTCATCTTCGGTGCCCTCCTCGAGTTTGCACTTGTGAACTACGCAGCGAGGAAGGACATGACGACGTGCAACCAACGACTGGTTGGATAAGAGACGACCGTTCCCCTCGAGCACCTCAGCTTCAGATGAAACAGCTTCCGACCGATGCGAGTGGGTACCGGCAGTTACATGCTTCTATCCCTCCTCGGTCCTCCTTCTGTTGTCGCATCTTCGTGCGACGCTACAAGGAACGGTCGAAGCGCATAGATGTTGTATCCCGACTGGTAAATGACCTCTAATGCAGTGTCGCTTACTCTCCTCTCCTTTCCAGGTCTTCCCCATCGGTTATGCGTGTTTTAACGGTTTGTCTCCTCCTAAGACGGAATGGAGTTGGGAATGTCTCTCGTTTCAGTGTTATACTGGGCTGTGTATCTGCTCTGAGCTGCTACTCCGTCTCTCCATAACCCCTGAGCATGTCCCTTCTCTCAGCATGTATACTGTCCTCGTTCCTGTCCCGTCCCTCCTTTCTCCTCTACCTCTTCCTTCTCCTCCCTTACATCCACTTCCACTGTCCCTCCACTATCTTCACATCTCCTTTCCTCACTCCGCTTTCCTTCTAGGCGAATACAGTTGTGCACGGGTGAAGCTCGGACTCAAACGTGAATATAGGTGAGTTCTCACTCATTCCCTCACTCTGAGAAAGCGAGAGACTCGAGGGGATTATTGCTTTAATGTACAAGGGGATGACTACTCAAGTTCTTTGTGCATGCAATGCAATTACGTTGCCTGTGTGCCGAGCGACGAGGGTGCGTCCATTTTTAGAGTGTGAAACAAAGAAGACGAATAGAGGAGGGCCGAAAGAGGGAGAGAGATTGTTGTAGAGCACTTCCTTGGAGAGGAGAGGGGAGGGTCCTGTTTTGCGGGTGGTACGAACCTATTAGGGACTTACTGGAAGAGACGACGGGGAAGGATGAGTGAGCGAAGAACGAAGGGGAAGGTTTCCATTGCAGTTACTACCTTATCCAATTGTACATTCCTTGTATCATGCTTGTCGTCGTTTCATGGGTCTCCTTCTGGCTTGATAAGGTAAGAACGAAGTGGCTCTATTCGATTACCACGCATAATAATTAATTTAGCCAGGTGTTTCCCCCTCAACCCCCCGACTAGCATAATACCATGCAGCATGATTAAAGTGTAGTATATAGCAAAGTGCGCGTCATATTCAGGCAAAGGTCCCTCGGGACCCATTAGCATTCAGTTGCTTCCCGGTCAACAAGATAAAGTACCAGTTAGAGGGGGAGATAAAGAGTATAACCCGCCCACGCAGGACGCAGTGCCCGCCCGCGTCTCTTTGGGTGTCACCACTCTTCTCACCATGACCACGCAGGCCTCAGGTTCGAATATAGCGACAGCCGAGAAGGAGACAACGTGGCACGACAAAGGGGGTGAATGAGCTCGGTTCAGGCATCAATTCCAAGCTCCCGCCTGTCTCTTACATCAAGGCTGTCGATGTGTGGATCGGCGTCTGTCTTGCATTCATCTTCGGAGCTCTGCTTGAATACGCCGTTGTCAATTATTACGGAAGGAAGGAGTTCCTGAAGAATGTGAGAAGCTACGCAGTAGGCATTAGGCTTGAGAACACGGAAGAGAAGTGAAGAAGTGAGAAGGGAAGGGTGTGGCTTACAGCAAGACCGGTCGAAGAAGGCGATGAGGTTCGACGATTGTGAGTGTCCGAGCGAGAGACAGACCCTCCGGTTGGATCTTTCGACTTATCGAAAGAAACCGTGGAGACCGAGGATGCCGGCTTGCTTCGCTATTATAGGAAAGACGAAGGAGTTATCGAGGAAGGTAGACCTCCTCTCGAGGGTCACCTTCCCCAGCTTATTCCTCTCTTTTTTGAGTAAGTTCTCTGGTCATGCATTATTCACGGACTTTGTATGAAAGAACAAGAAAGGGAAACGATAAGACGGACAACTTTTGCAGTATTCTACTACTTCTTCTACGTTAGTCGAGAAGCGGCTCCCAAGTAGCCAGAGACACGTTGCCAAATCGACAATTCTTTCAATCGCCACTGTCATATATTTATCTGTGTTGTACAAAGTGATAAAGGGCTTATGACACTGCATACTCGGTTCTCGTGTCTACCACATATTCAAACAGTGCAATTCCCGATTTATCACAGCTAACCGTACCCAAATAAGCAATGGACAGTCAATGGTTCAGTTGACGGGCGAAGGACGGAAGAGTATCTCATTCGCTGTCTGCCTCTTGTTACTCGATTGAGCCCAATTGTAGAACTCCGTTGCCTGTGCGTGCGTATCCGACGTGTCCAACTCAACAACACTTTTTTTCTCCTCTACCTATTTCGGTACCTTATCGGGTTCGGAAGCGATTGATCTCGGGGAGTCATTAACGGGTTCAGGAGGAGTCGCTGCTCTCGGGGCCTCGGGCGCGGGTTGTACCTGTGCGCCCTGTAGCGGAGTCGCAGCCTTCGGTACTTCTTCGGGAACAGGCTCCTCTTTCGGTTCCTTCAAGAGAAATCCCATCACTGCGTGGGTGGGTATCTATCCTACCTCGATGGGTTCCTTCTCCGGGACGGGTTCGGGTTCAGCATCTGGGGGAGCGACGAGGGCAGCCGGCACTACGGGAAGGGCTTTGTAGACACACGGAGTGTAGAACTTCTTGATGAAGCCTCCTCCCGACCCGTAGAATCGAACGGAACTCTGAAGCCGTTTCTCAGCGATCTGTGCACCCCGTCTTCCGGTGTTTGTTTACCGCATGGTGGCAGAAGGTGTGACATATGAAGATGACGGGTCCGAAGACGATGGTTGCCAGGAAGAAGAGCGCAGCAATCCAGGCCCTCAACGTGCACGTAGTCACCCCCATCACTTCTACTTTACTTACTTCTGCTGGCTGCTTGCGAAGAGACACAACATGTAGCACGTGAGGAGGTTGAATCCGAAGAAGAAGAGGGCCTTGCAGCTTTTCCTTCAAGTGTCTCCTCTTCCTCTTACTCCCCTCACACCTTCTCCCCTCTCCCCCGCATCTCTCTCAATTCATTGTCCGTTCAACATCCTTCAGTGTCGCCAATAGCCCGAATCCCCGTCTCCCCAATCTTATTTCCGCCTGCTTCGCAGTGCTCTTCGTCATCCCTTGCATGTACCCCGTCATCTCCGCTTGTTTTCCTTCCTTCTCTCTCCCTTTGTACTTACTTGCACCAGAAGACCTGTGCAGAGTCTTGAATGTCGAGGTCTGTCATATCACATGCAAGATTGCCGAGAGAGGACTTGAGTCCAGCGAAGAAGAGCAGAAGCCAAACGGGAATGACGAATCCCCAGAAGCTATTGTATGTGACTGTGCAGAAGCAACTGAACAATGCATCTTACGTAGATGGATGTCCTTTACAGTCATCGGATCTTACTGTAGTCCGGTGAAGTACGAGTTCTTTCTTGTGAAGTACGTAATGAGAGCAACGACGAGTCCGAGGATAATCGGAACGATGTAATTAACGATTGGAGGAATAGTTCCGTTCATCATCGCCTTGTTGTGCACCATCCTAATAGTTCACTCGTTCCGCATTTTTGTCGTTTCTTACGAATTCGCGAATATTGCCTCGAAGAGCAATGCTGCTGTTATCACAATTATGGAGATGTGAGTGAGAATTGAAATTGCCTTGCACGGTGACTGAAATATACAGTTGCAAATGTATTATTACCTAATTTTTTCTACCTCATGGTTCCTTAGACTTAGATTGAGAATTCCCATCATAAGGTAGAGAATCATAATCCATATCTCCTGATACAGATGAATCCAACGGTGATGTCCTTTATTTCTGCAAAGCCTTGATTTAGAAAAAATATCATGACTGACTCACTTATGACGGATGTTGACCACAATTGTGATCAAACAACAAATCCAGATCCAGAAACACGATAGGAAGAACAATATCTACAAAGTCCACTTCGGCTCTTTAGTAGTTAAGCGGTCCTATCCCTTACTGTACAATAACGTGAATGTGGAACTACTCCACTTCTCATTCATTTCAAGTGGGACTACCTTGGTAATCGTCATCGATCCACCAGATAGAGTGCTTGTCTCACATCGAGCTGCAGCAGTAGAATTGGGTGCAGTAGTCACTGAATGCCGCGGTTCTCACGATCACCATTTAGTACTTACCAACTGTAACAGATACGGTAGTGGCAGCTACTGTGTTGTTTACTTCCTCAACGATGATTTCCGTTACTGGATTTCCATCCGAATCCGTCACGGTATTTCCACTCTCATCAGTGACTTTTTCTATTACAGTAACGGTAGCTGCCGTAGCATCACTTCCACTTCCACTTGTGTCATTTGTGGAAGAACTTCCTCCCGATGAACCTCAAAACAGTAGTATGAGGATGGCTGATAGCTGAATCATACCAGTGCCTCCAGTGCCACTACTAGTGTTGGTTGAAGTTCCTGATCCAGTACCAGTGGTTACGCTGCCCGAACCACTGCTCCCCGCTGAGGTATTACTGCCGGAATTAGTACTCGGAGTTGTGGTCCCTGATCCGGAAGCTGCAGTGCCTCCAGCCGCCGTACTTGCAGTATTTCCCGCACCAGCAGCAGCCGTTTCACCAGCTTTCGTATTTTTGTCTTCAGAATTAGTGCTACCATCCTCATCGAGAGGATTACTAGTAGCAAGAACAATAATGGGATTTCCACTGGAATCGGTGACGACATTCCCGGAACTGTCCGTCAAATCGTAAATTAAGGTAGTATTGATTTCGCTTAGGAAATCGGTTGAATTCTGAAGAAAAACTTTGAATGGTGAGTAAGACAAGGCTGCTTGCTACTGTTAGTCGAGAGGGGAACTTACTAATTGGCTTATTTTGCCAGAAAAGAAGGATGTGGTGGTCTCGGCACTCTTGACTACTGGTATGAGAAGAAGCAGGAGAAGGCCGATAGTCGACCGCATCTCCTCGCGGTCGCTTTCCTTCTGTCCCTCGTTTGGCCCCTTCTTCTGCCCCTTCAACCCTCGTAGCCATGACAGCGTCCCTCGTCGTCCCCGAAGACAAGAGGTTCGACGGGAGAGAACCTTCGCTGAGCTTCCATGGAAATGGTCGTTGAGGAGGTCGACCCGACACTTTGTCCCCACTCACTCAACATCATTCCCCTCCTTCTCTTCTCTTCTGCTTCCACAACCTTTTCTCGCATTTCGCTCGTAATTATTCATCGTAACCGTAGGCTAAATGCCGTCGGTGCGCGGAAAGTGATTATACCCCCACACATGCACACATACACAAACTCGTCCCACGAGAAATCTAGCTGCAAACTTATTTTGCTCATGTTAATAATAACCGGACAATTGTCGGCATAGGCAGACGGAGAAGACAATACCCGATGGTCGTGCACAATCGTAGTAGACGAGAGGAGACACAAAGGGAAGAAGACTCGTAGGAAGCGATAAAAAAAGGAGTTTGCGATGTGAGTTTGCGTGTGAGATTGCACAGCGACGTCGTCCCCTTCCGTCCCACTGCCCTCTCCGTCCATTCCATTATGAAACAACTCGATCAGTCTCCCCCCTTCCCTTCTTTGTCTACCCCGATGACGTCAATCCTTGACGTTCTCCGGAAGTCTCTGCAAAAGGTCGACCTCGCTTGACTGCCCCGATGCCAACTGTACGAGTGAGAGGAATCCCCCCACCTTTCGATTCCCTTCCCTGCCGATACTCCTAGCATAGAGCCCGTTGTCTTAAGCGGGTCGTCTTTTGTCAGTCTCTTCTCAATCCTTCGACCCTCTCCCACTATTCTCCCTCGCAAGACCGTGCACTCTTCGGTACAAGGACATCGTCTATGATTGTCGAGTTCCTGTTGTTGCGGGGGAGTGGAGAGCAAGATCGTTCTATCATCTCCCCCCTCCCCTTCCTTTCCGTGCAGTTACCGTAATACCCCCATTCCCCCCTTTCACTCAAAGACTTCTCTCAGGGAACAGCGAAGAGACGTTTATTCTGATAGCATAGCCTAGCAAATAGATGATGAGTAAAGCGGATGAACAAAAGGAAATGGAGAGTGGAGATGGGAAACGATGTGAGGACGTCATTGCAACATTCATACGTTAGGGAAAAGGGCAGATAGAGGACCGAATAGGGGAAAGAATATAATGGGAGAGTAGAGGAGGAGAGGAGAGGAGATGAATATGGAAAGACCGGTACTCGATGAGCCGAGAGAGGCTTTTGATCGGCAAACAAAGGGGAAAATATCTAGGGAATCCGAGCTCTCTGACAGTGAAACCGTGTCCGAACCCAGAGAGCATAGTGAAAGAGGATAATGGATGGGATGGGGGAGGACGACAGGGATGTCAATCAAGCTGCACACACACACGCACACGGCGAATCCTACCACGACGGCCTTCCTCCCATCCATTATAATAGACGCTCTTCCTTCTCATTCCCTGCAGTTGCCTCCTTCACATCCGTCGCCCCCTCCGACCTCTTCGCCAGTTCGTTCTCTTCTCTTCTCTTCGACGTTCGTATTCCCGGCCCTTGCGAGAATGTCTTGAGACACGCACGGAACGTAGGGTTTCCGAAACAGTTGGACCTGTAAACAGCGATAATCCTATCTAGTCCTCGTGTGCGCTTATGCTAAACGGATAGAGATGGAGACTCTAAGATTGCTTGCCTGCACTTGTAGCGTAGATTCGGCTCCTTATCAGAAAACATCTCGTGGCAATTCAAACAGATTGACTCGGCCACTCTGCTCATCCCCGGATTAGCTGATGTCGGACACTCCTCAGTGGCTTCCGTCGACGAAGGTGAGGAATCGTCCTCACTCATCTTTACTCTCTGAATGAGTCGACCTTTTGATGAGGAATGCATGCGAGACACAGAGCATTTAGCCTTAATGGCTCAAAAGGCTACGGAGGGATTACCATAAAGTTGAATGGATGAGGGAGTTGTCGACTCTGAATGAAGATGAAGAGCGAGAAGTGGAGAAGCAGTGATCGGGGAAGAGTCATCCTTTAATGAGTTGAGAGGAGGACACTGAAGGGAGGACTGTAGTGGAGAGAACGGGAAGAAGACGGTGCACGCGACAAGCAATGCAGAGGCTGAATGAGAGTATGCGGGGGTATATGGGGGAGGTGCTATGGGTCTGTCCCCTCAGGGGACTAGGGGAGAATAAGTGTCCACGACTCCACCTTCTGCACTCCGCTACCATCCATCCCACCCTTCCTCCCCTTCGCCTTCTCCATTCTGTATTATTTACACAAAAATCAAATGGTGACAAAACGACAGGTAATGTCTCTCTACAATAGCAGAATACGGGAATGCACGGACATCAAAGGATTGCAAAAAGAACTATTCAAGATCAGTACAGTAATATGACTCATGAACGTATTGTTGTCGAATATTATGACGACGTGTGTGCATGGCAAAAGGGAATCAGACAAATAGAATAAGACTCCTCCCGGCTCTATGAATCTTTCCATTTGAGAAGTAAATGCCTTCGGATGTTAGGAGCGAGAGAAGATCATCAAGGTGCAAACGGGGACAATAATTGAGGGAAAGCGAGAGATCGGAGGGTACGGTAGAGTGCCAGGCATGAATGAGTGAGAAGACTCCGTGAGAGGACACAGAACAACTGGCAAGATCGACGGAGTCGAGATGGGCTCCCTTTTGGACACTTCTGAAATAGAGAAGAGAGAGGGGAGGAGGGGACGAGTCCTGTGTGAAGGACAAGTGAAGAGGGAGGAGGGAACGGACGGATTCATGGATGGGTGAAGGGAGAAGACGAGACTCGACTTACACCCCGCACCCACCCCCTCCGCTACCCCCTCACATACCACACTCCCC
Organism: Micoletzkya japonica; assembly: GCA_900490955.1. Classification (NCBI taxonomy): domain Eukaryota; kingdom Metazoa; phylum Nematoda; class Chromadorea; order Rhabditida; family Diplogasteridae; genus Micoletzkya; species Micoletzkya japonica. The sequence goes on from LS925916.1 coordinate 193,847, forward strand.
TTCTTACCCCCACCCCTTCCCCCTTCCCCCCCTACACCCCGCCCCTATATCGCATCATCTTCCGCTCTCCCGCCGAAAGTCCGTTCCAAATCGGAAAGGACTTTTAACCACCCACATGGCATACCGAGAAGGGATAGAGGTTACACGGATTGTAGATACGCGAGTGATAGAGAAAAGAATAGAAACGTCGTCTTCCCTCCTCTAAGTCCACCTCTCTACCATACTCTACCCCTTCGTTAGGATCCCGTATCGAAAGCGTCGCCAACCAACAATAATGGAAATCGCTTCTCTCCTTCTCTTACATTTCAATTCCCCCGATCTAAGCTGATTACGCAAGTCGGAAGGTAAATGCTTGTATCGTTTTAGTTGCTACGTAGTAATGCAATTCGTGAGTCGCTTGCTGTGTCTAAAGGCGTACTGTTGAGTGTGTTACAGTGTCTCTGTACTTACTCTGCAAGCGACACAATGGTAGTGTCCGTCAGACCGTAAGCACCGCTCTTTCCGTCGTTCCACACTCTGAGAGAAGTGAGGGAGGGGAGGAGGGGGGCGAGGAGGGAGTCTGTTATGAGGGACGGGGGACTGCACTCCTCCAGTCCGAGATCCACTACACACTCCTTGTTCTTCGCCAGGAACTCTGCTATCTGCAAGAGAAGAGTAGACTGCGATGTCTGTGTGTCCCCTATGCAACTCTCCGGAAGAACGCAGTAAAAGTCGTGCAAAGGGCCTCAAATGACTCTGGTTGAGCCGGCATTCTCTTTGCATCGTCAAGTCTCTCTCTTATCTCAGCGGCCGAGTTTGTCTTCGGGTGGCATTTCGATGCGGAAGCGCGTGATTGCATTGGGGTGAGGGTGGAGGGAACGAACGATGACAAGGGCGCCAATTCAAGTATTCTTGTCCTTCTGAGAAGGGGACGACATCCCATGTCTGACGTGTCTCTCTTCTATTCTTGCAACGAGTGTTCTACTCTCTCCATACTTACAAGAGGACCCGACGAGGGGTCGAACTTGCACCAGATGAGATAGATCTGTTGAGGACAGAGGGAGAGATTCGCAAGGGCTTTGAGAACGGGAGTGGACTCGACGGGGATGAGACCACGGACGAAGAGGGAAAGACTGGTGAGATGCCGAAGACGACGGTGGAGCATCTGAAAGAGAAAGGAAGAGTGTATAGGTGGTTGCATGTTGATACCCTCGTTAAAGGTCGTCTCATCTTATTAACTCCCTCTCGAAAGGGCGAAATGCCCGTTTATTGGAGAGAGATCTATCAACTCACGTCCCAAACATGCGCTAGAGAACCAGAGATTACAAGAGTATGTGCGCGATGGTTGATTGGCTGATAGCAGTGAAACGACAAACTGTGATAGTCGCCGACTAAATGCATTTCGGCCCAAGCGCAGTCTTTCCCTTCTTGTTTTGTGCTGAGGAGACGCCCACGCCGCTTTTGCTCTATTTTTTGTGCTTCGAGCCTATCTGCAGATCCGAAATAGGAAGGGAGGAAATAGGACGAGGGAAGGGGGTTTAAAGGGTGAAGAGGAGGGCAGGCGAGGAAGAGACGAGACAAGTACGAACCTGAAGAGAGGGCATGGGATGGCGACACGGACACCTCTTCTCGTCCACCGGGTAGATGACCACTTCTCCCTCGTCGAACAACAATCGCATCTTAATCAGGGGAGACTACTCATCCCGGATTACTCAACGATCAGACATGTGATTAGACTCATGCACTTAATGCATCCGCACATCATCTCTCCACTTCTTTCAGTAAACATCTCCAGCGTAAATCGCTGAGTGCTTCTTGCACATAATCTCTCTCACTATTTCTGGAGTCGCAAGTTGAATTTCCTTCACTGCAGGAAATAGTCTGGTGAGCAATCAAGCAAGAATTTGGTCTTTCGCCTATGCTTGCACTTGAGCGGATTCGGCGTATACGGTACAGTATACCTGGTCCTTCTGGAACTTGGGCAAGAGGTCGAGATGGGAGTCTATGGCGTGTCTCCACTTCTTGCATACTCTCTCGCAGTTGATGAGAGAGTACGGGTCGAGGAAGGCCAAAACGAGGGCCAGCTCTTCCTCTTCCAGCTTCTAAATACGTTATTTGCGTGGGATTGTGCACTTATTCGATTACTCTCAACGTGCCAGCCTAAGTGCCTTTCACGGCGGCGATAACTTTTTTCGGTCGTAGTAGTTCTTGTCAAATTCTCAGAATCAACGCCACCTTTCGATTATTGGATTGACAGTGTTACGAAAGGGAACAAGAGTCTCCACGTACATTGATAGCGGCGTACTGCACGATCGTAAGCTGATTATCTCGTTTCTTCGCCAATCTCTTTCCCTCTTCGACGTCCGCACGATACTTACTTCCATTCAGGAACTCGCAGAGATAAGGGAAGCACAAAGTCACTAGACTGTAGAGTATGGAACACAGTTTCGAAAATAGCCGACACCAAACATTTCTGAAATGGCTGTTAACCTTTACAAGAGAATCCTTTTTTTCTAATTACAGAGACTGGTTGCCTTGATCCTCCCACTCACATTTCCTGTGGCTTAGGCTTAGAGTCGGTGGCCTTTGCCAAGTCGAATATTGACAGCCGCCCCGAGCCATAAGCCTTGAAATGAAATCATTCGTTGTCATTTCGTTACTTCCCACCTTGAGATGTCCTCCAACCAGTCGCTTGCTCTTCCCTTGAGCAGCTACAGTTACACTTATCATACTCTCCGTCGAAGGGAACTCATTGCGGGACAAGAAGCGTGAACAGAAGCATGCGTGACACTAGTGGAATCATGAAACCTGAAGGATAATGGAAATACACAAATAATGAAACACGGAACAGAATAAGCGCGTATTTCAATAACGTTTTCTTAGATTTATTGAATATTGGGTAAATAATATGGTGGTTAGACTAATTCAGGCCTGCCATCTGGCGAGCTTTCGCAAAAGGCAGAAGCATTACTACGGTAGCACCAAGCTTGCCTCGGGGTAGGCTTACGCCGTAGGGATGAAAAAAGCATTGAGAGCGAGACATACATACACTAAGCGATTAACCTTTATACTTACATGGTTACATAAAACTGAATAAAGCTTGACCTAAAACATACTTAACCTTATATTTGGGTTGCATACCTACCAATTGATTTCTGATGATATCGATATATCAAAACATGGTACCAAATCCCAACTGATAGAATTACGTTGAAAATGAATGGAAGTCTTAATTGAAATGAATATGTTTACAAGTTTCTTTCATAATGGGCGAATCATCACAGTATTGCTGGAATATTTCATTCTACTCTCAATTGCGGGATTACAGTATCCCTCGTTCGTTTCCCATTCGAATGCCGGTTGTCCAATGGGATAGTGGGAACAAAGCAAGTGCGTGAAAGGGTGGGCCTCTCCCCAACTCGCGCACTCCTCCTCTCCTCTTCTCCCCCTCTCCACTCCTCCACTCTCCCACTGCTCCTCCCCTACAACCCACCATACTGTCTCAGACCCTTCGGTACCTCTCCTCCCCTCAATCCTTAACGAGTCCTCCCCCACTAGACTGTACTCTCCTCAGTTTATTCGTCTGGCATTTCTTCAAATGTCTGTCGTTCATTATTTGCAGATTGTTTATAGAATGGTGTGAGACGTCGAAGGAAGCGAGGAAGAAAGGAAGAAGCAAAGGAAAAGGAGGGGAGATTGCGGCACGATGAATACACGTATACTCCTCATTCTTCTCTCATCACTAAGATATACCATATCCTGCATATCACAGGTTAGTCCCTCTTCCTTCCAGCTGTCTTTGTAGGCAATGAAGTAGTTTATGGACGGGTACCTCTTGACCTTGTGAACCACTCTTAGAACAGACTCACTCATTCAGAATAACCGATCTACGTATTTGTGGGCTGTGGAAGATCCGTTGAGAGAAACGAGGGCTTATCTCTTCGGAACTATTCACGTGCCATACACCGCTGTGTGGGACAGAGGTACTGCCTTCACTCCGTTCGTACTTTCATACTCTTTTTACGAACAATGGAACCACCACAAAGAGGGCAATAGCCATAAGCACGTCTTTGTTCGAATCTCTCTCTGATTGTGCTCTTTCCTCACCTTTTCTTCTCACCTCATGGTACCGCCTCGCGCTTCAAGCAAAGTGTTTAGAACATAGTCACGCCTCATTTGAGCCGCGCTGTAGAAGAGGTGAAGAAAAGAGAGAAGACGAGGAAGAGGAAGCAGATGCAAATAGAGGGAATGCAAATGGAAGGAATAACATGACAATGGAGAGTACGGGCATAATCGAGGCTTGTTGAGGGAGGAGAGGCTGGAGGTGGCAAGAATAGAGAGACTGAGCCACCTGTCACACACTAATTGGCTTACATTTCGGCGTGTTATAATTACTGGAAGGAATGGAATGCATTGAGTGTCGCATCGGGTAAAGGACGCCTTCGAGCAGTCGGACACCGTCGCCTTCGAGGTAGATCTACATGATGAACTCACCTCTCGGAGACTCGTCAAGTGCAAGAATCTGAAGAGGAAAGAGAAGATCCAGTCGTATCTTCCTCCCTCCATATACAAACGATTACGGAAATGTTCGTGTCTCTTTGATCGTCTGAGCATAGCCTTCGTTCAGTGATGGAGACTCTCCACAATCGCATCTACCTTGGTCTCATAGCACGGGCTCAGTCCAATGAAGAACTGAAACAGGCTGAGGAACACGCAATGCGACTGCATCACTCCATAATAGGTGAGACAACGGGAGAGTCTCAGGGGAATCGGGGAAGGGGGGCTAGAGGGGCAGATATACTACAGGAAACGGTGTTCCCAACCTCGCAGGCCTCGTTTGTTTGTTTGCGTGTCTCGTATTAGGGAGCGAGAAGAGACCCGAGTAGAGTAGGAGAATGGCAAATACAACACTCATCCCCCGCTCATTGACATGTCAGCCTTAATGAAGGGAAGGTTCTTCTCAGATGGTTGGGAGAGGAAACGACCCGAATGGCTGCTTTTTCTGCTCTACCAACTATGCGACAACGTGCACGATCGCATGTCCGATGCGCCTATTCTTGATTTGTTTCTGGCTGAGAAGGCACATTCCGAGGAGAAGGAGTTGCACTCAATCGAGAGTGTTGAGGAGGTAAAAAGGAAGGAGGGAGGGTGAGGGGGCGACGTGGGGTGGAAGAGGGAAGAGGGAAGGGGTGAACGTGGCGAGGGGTGAAGGGACAAAGCGACAAGTTTCATCTACCCATCTGCCCTCCCCCATGTATTCCTTTCAGCAATGCAACCCGATCTCGACCGTAACCCACGAGCAGGTGAGAGAGTTGACGTATTATGTTCACTCACTATTCCTCGTTCATCACGAGAAGTGGTCTCTGTGAATGGAGAGAGGGGAAGAGAGAGAGAGAGAGAGAGAGAGAGAGAGAGAGAGAGAGAGAGAGAGAGAGAGATTCAGTGGATGAATAGACAAAGTGGCCAGTTGAGTGGCTTACACGCCTTTTGAACAATGCCTCATGCCAACCGCAGTGTCGTAATAGGAAGTACGAGGTGTGAAGAGAGAAGGGGAAGGCATGGAATGGATTGCTTTGAGAGAGAAAGAGAAAATCGTTGTTTAGGTACTCTTCGCCATCAACTATACTTTATCGTATCTCGAACGGGGAGAAGAGCATCCTGCGACGAAGAGGAAACAGAGAACTCTCACTGAGTTGGTACGAGACTATCGATGTGGAACAGTGGAGGAAGCACTTCGGAGAGAACAACCCAGGAGGGAGGTTTCTGTGATAGATAGTGCAGATGACGCAGAGGAACAGGTGAGGAGGAGGGGAACAATGGAGAGGGGATATTATTGTATTCAGATCGAAGACCAGCTGAGAGAGGACATATTAGTGACGCGCAACGAGCGAATGGCCCGACGCATAAGGTCACTTCTCGAGTCGAAGCCCCACTCGAAGCTATTTGTGGCACTCGGAACAGGTGAACTTTGGAGGGCCGTAAATAGACACTCGAGGAGGGAAGGACTGCGATAGGACCGGAAGCGGATTTGCAGGGCACTTCTTCGGGGAGAGAAGCATACTCGACCATCTTACGGAGATGAATCTACTCGTATGGAGTATACGGGAGGACGATGTTATGTGAGTGACTGTTGGGGGGGGCCACAGGGAAGGGATAATCGCAGATCGTACAATACGAAGAGGGAACAGAGAGTGCAGTCACTGTGGATACGGGGCAAGAACGACGTCCGAGTGACGATTGAGATCACGCAACTTCCCAACAGTCAACGGACCTTCCATCCCCGCATTCCCCTCTTCCTACTTCTCCTTAATCTTGCGGCCTTGTCATAGTTTTCGATTCTAGCGATTCTAGATGCAGCTAAAAGCTATAATTTATTCACTTCACGGGTTTCTCATTGCCAATGACTATCCTCTATTTGCGTGCTTTTCGCTTGTCGATGACGACTGATCTCCCGATCAACTGTATCTCAGATAAACGCATTTCCATTTACATCACAATCCGGGCTGTAAGGCGGTACACACAATATATGACAAGTGGAGCGCAGCTCTTACGTTGCTTTGTACATTTTCTACGAAGACGGCAATCTAATTCTCGGCAATCGGTTCCGAGATAGGCTAGAGACGTTTAAGTTCCTTTGCGATGTTGACGCCAAGTTGAGCAGGCGAGTTGGTTACCTAGAATAGGGGAACGAGTGACGGAAGCGGGGGAACAGACTGAACTAGTACGAATAGAACTACTCACAACTGCACCAGCATCTATCATCGCTTTGATTTTGTCCTGAGCCCCTCCTTTTCCTCCTGAGACGATAGCTCCCGCATGACCCATTCGACGTCCGGGAGGAGCGGTTAGACCCGCAATGAAGGAGACCACGGGTTTTTTCGATGAACCCTGTATGCATAATACAATTTCATAAATTGATATGCCTATAAATTACAGTGTTGTGCGCCTTCAAGAACTCTGCAGCCTCCTCTTCCGCGGAACCTCCGATTTCACCGATCAAAATAATACCTTTAAATATATGCAATCTTGGAATCATAGTAGTTCGTACCCTTGGTTTCGGGATCTTTGAGGAAGACATCCAGGCAGTCGACAAAGTCAGTTCCGTTGAAGGGATCTCCGCCAATTCCCACGCAAAGAGTTTGACCTGAAGAGCCACTTGTGCTTGGAAGGAGAAGAAGTGTCTAACCTAGTCCAACCTTCGTAGTTTGCAACACAGCTTCATAAGTAAGTGTGCCCGATCGAGAGACGATTCCGACTGATCCCTGATTATTCTATCAAACAAAGATTGGCTTAATGACATACCCTCTTGTGAATATGACCTGGCGTAATGCCCAGCTTGCATTGATCGGGAGATATGAGTCCGGGACAGTTCGGTCCAACTATCCTCGTCTTGGTCTGTTCGAGGAGCCGTGCCTTCACTCGTACCATATCCTGAGTATCTATTGATTGCCGTCTATTCCCTTCCCAACCTGTTGCGGTATTCCCTCCGTGATAACTACAACTAGAGGAATTTCAGCATCCATCGCATCGTGAATGGCCTGTGCCGCGTGGATCGCAGGTACGTATATCACAGAGGCGTCAGCTCCGGTCTTCTCACGAGCCTTTGGCATGTCTAAGAGGGGCTCTAACCGTAAGCTTCTCACCTCTTTGACGTCATGGAATACGGGAAGGCCGAGATGCTTCTGTCCTGCCTTAGCTGGGGATACTCCACCGACGAGATTAGTTCCGTAATCTATCATCTGCTTGCTGTGAAATGTGCCCTCAAACATAATCATTGTCATTCCTAACTTCTTTACAAAACCTGTCGTCCAGTGAATCCTTGCACGATAACTTTGGTCGACTTATTTACCCGAAGGTTGTCCCTCGTTCCATCATATGCATTAGCGAATCGACGGATGGGCTCTGAGAGGGACCGCTACGTCACAAGGAGGAAAGCTTCGATTACCTTTCTTCACTGAAGACGAAAGACGACGGGCGACTGAAGGAGAGAACATCGAAATGAAGATTACGACAGTAAAAAGACTGCAAGAGGCGAGGGCCGGGCCGGGGAATAGCGAGAAACTACGGAGCTGCTAACAACAGAGTGGATCATTGTGGACAACACCGCTCAACTCACTATCAAATATTTTGCCGTTCCGACCCTCTCTCAAGTTGCCACTATACACTACACACAATGTGCACTTGCTGAAATCCCTGCCAAACTCAATTGAAAGAAGTGCGCAGCCCACTTTCTTCGATGCAACATCACTATGAAGACGACTTCAGAGTCGTCCCTTGAGGTTAGTTCAACTTTCTAAGAAGGTTTATTCCAAAATAACTGAAAGTAGCCAAAGATTTTAGTTAAAATGTAATCGGAGTGGTTATCTGTCCGTACTAGGCGAGGCAATTTCCCGTGTTTCATGTGAAGCCATGTCGCATCCTTCCGGCACTCAGATATGGGCCGAGGGATGCGACTGGTTGTCAGGGCAACCATTCCTCTCATCTTTTGCCTCGTCTTCCCTCCCTCGGTCAGTCGCTCTCTTACATCGTCACTTAAGGAATGGCTACTCTCCATTGGTGGGAGTACGTCGGTCGATCCGTGCACAGGCTAGTTGTTGCCTGTGGAGGGGCACCTCTAATCGAGTATCTGAGACACAGTCGACTGGAGAGCATGATAGAGGCTCACTTCCCCACGACGCTCAAGGAGAACGTCACTCTACTCATCATATCGACGGCCGTTGTGAGTTGACATTATATTAGTAGTAGTGGTATAACATCTTCATTCTCACACTCAGATGGGCGCGTTATTCGGGTTTCTCTTGTTCTACTTCGTCTTCGGTCGTCGTCATCTTCCCGAAGTGGAAGAGGAGGAACTCTTCATCTCCGCTACCCGCGAGAGTCGTCGACGTAGTTCAACCAATCGTATCACTGAAGTGGAAGAGGAAGAGGAAGACGATGGTCAGTTGATACTCATAACATTGCATCTCTGCTTCCTACATTCCTTCATCTTCAGCCGTTGCATACAAGCTTCTTCGTGGTCAGTTCAACTCTGACGTCATCAAGAGTCTCCACCGATGGAGCAACGACAATGGAGAGCTAGTCAAGGTTCGTGATCAGCTGTTTGGTAGGCGAAAGAAGACCTTTTTAGCTTGATAAACAAGAAGTCGTTAACGCAAGCACCGAATCTCTATCAACAGAATCACCTTCGTCAACGGATGAGGATGAGGATAAAGTAGGTTATTTATGGGCGATATCGGTGATGATATCGGTTCTATAGGACAGTAAGACTGATGAGAAGCCGGAACAATCGATGAAGCCTGCGAAGAAGACGAAGGGTGAGTGTACTCTGATTGTATTCCAATAGCACATATGGTTGAGGTGCTTCGCAATTGGAAGGCGATGAGATGCTCTTCAAGCTGGAGAATCTCCACGGGAAGTTGGCGACTGCGAAGCTTCGACAGGAGAGTATGCATCTCAAGCAGAAGATGAGCGTTAATGAACGGGAAGAGGTTGATTGATTAATGGAGGGAAGCGAAGGGAAAAGGTCGTTTGCAGGAGGCAAGGATCAAGGCACAACAGCTGGAGGCTATTCTCTCACTCATGAAAGCCGGTAGGTTACTGTAGTCATATTACAAGACGTTCTACTATATTTTCTGTACAAATGTAATGTATAACGATAATGTGAGTGTGTGAAGTTACCGTAATGCTTTGCAGAAAAGGACAAGTTTGGCATTCACACGGAAGAAGAACTGAACGAGCAGATGGAGTCACTATACAATATCTAGAGGCAGAAAAGAGATCCACACTACAGTCTTTGCAATACACACGTTTTTTCCCATCATTCCTTCCCTTTGTTTATTGACATAGCGATCTCAGAAGACGGTCCCTCCAGATTCTATTGCGATCCGAATAAAACAGTCTATTCTTGCACGGATCAAACGGAGAAGCTCTGCAGAAGGGGCAAATACACCGTTTGATTCCTTCGAATGTACTAATCGCTCTTCGTCTCTCCCATCTTTAGAATCGTGCGCTCGGGAGGAGCTCGTTGTAATATCCCGTGTTATTCCGATCTTTGCCAGTTTCTTCAGAGAGCACGAGATGGGTCGACGGTTGAAGAAGTGGCGAACAGAGGGGAGAATGGGGGTGCAATGTAGGATGAGAGCGAGCGAATCAATCAGAGCCACAATCACACAGTTGTCCGTCTCGACCTCCACTCGTCAGTCCATCCTAATGCACTCCTCTCCACTCACATTCCCTCACGACGGCTGTAAGAGAGCGCTCTGCCAACGACCCTTCGAGATGTCTCCCCTTTATCTCCTCTTCATCATTCCGCATTCCTTGATCTTCGCTTTCCACACTCACTCATTTCCTGTCTGATCAGCCATTCCACTTCTCTTTCAACATTCTCAGAAGTATGCGTAACATTAGTTATAATATCCTGACTACATCTGCGTGATCCATGTGTTGTAGTCATTTCGCCATGTCTTCTACTTCTTCTCCCTCTTGAATCGTGACCTTTTCGCCTCTGTTACACTCATGTTATGAAAGAGTTTTCCGTCCTTCCTCCGAACGACTTCTAACCACTCGATAGCCTATTGCCCCTCAATTCGCCGTTCCATCTGGTGGCGGGGGTGTTTCTGGAGAAGCGGAAGAGGTCCGAGTCATAGTGTGAGGTGATCTGAAGAAGGGCTTGGAGGGGAGAGGGGGGGGGGAGATCTAGCAGGTGATGGGTGAGAGAGGGGCAGCCGTGCCCATCCCTCCTCCCACGCAGCTTCTCCCCTTCCCTCTGATCACTCTCTTTCGTGTCCGTCTCCACGCCCTCCTTCATTCTGTTTGTCTACTATCGCAATACCGTCCTTCCTCTCGAGAAGCATGTTCACTCCGTCTCCATCCCTTCATTCCCTTCACATCTCCCTCCCGTCCTCGTCTTCCATTCCCTTCTCCTTGTGTAAGGTGAACACAGAGGTCGTAAAGAGTGCGATCCCTCTTCATTCTCCTCTTCGTCTGCTTCTTTTTGTGTGAATCGACAGTTGGTCGTCATCTTCCCCATTCCCTTCATGCCCACTCATCTTCCCCATGTCCTCCTTCGTCCCTTCCTTGCCAACTGTTGTATTCTCCCTCTCATCTCCTTGTAAACCGAGCCCTTTCCCGTAGTATCATCGCTTGGCCTGCCTTTCTTCCTCTTCTCTCACTTGTGCATACACCTTCTGGCTCATCGTCCCCGTGTTTTCTGGTCCTCTTCCCCTTCTTCCCTCCTTATGTTCCTCCTCTTCAGAATGGCTCCTCCCGCCATCTACGGTGAGCCTAAGATCACGACGGCCGATGGGACGGTGTCTCTCGAGGTTCGCATCTCACCCCGAACCCATCCCTCATCCTCGCTAACCGTGCCCTGGGGTCAACTTTATGCTTGCGAAAGGCGGAAAACAAAGTGACCGGGAGGGATGCAATTTGTGGCATGGGAAGAATGACAAATCGCATTGGACGGAAAGATTGGGCCGAGACTCAGGTTGTAGATACTACATGGTCGCTGAACGATAATACTTTTATAATGCTGTTGCCAATGGCTCGGGAGGGTCGTAAAGTGCAACTGTTATAGACCCTCCGAGTAACAGCATTTGGTGTGAAAAGAGGAGGAGGAGGAGCTCTAGCTGTGTTCGTTGATTGCTGAGACAAGCAGTGGAGAAGAGTGAGAGAGAAAAAGAAAGTTAGCCGAGTTTGAGAAGGCTGCGATGCCTTCCGCTGTCTATTTATGACTGCGAGATAAAACGTCAGTTTAACCCTCTCCTTGGCTGCTTCATCTTCGTACTCCTTTTTGCACTGAGAACGCCTCCGCTGAGAATTGGAAGAGTTGAGGAGATGAAGGATTGGAGACAAGGGAAAGAAGGAGTTGCGAGAGGGGGAGGTTACAGGTGACCGTGACGAATGCGCAGCCAGAGAAGAGTCAGTGGTTCTTCGGAGATCGCGAGATCGAGGAAAACGAAAACTTCAAGTTCTCACACAAAGACGAGGGCGGAGGAAGGAAGCAGCTGAAGTGCGAGATCAAGGTAAGGAATGGGGACGAAGGAGGATGGAGGGTCTAGACGGGGGTTAGACGTCTCTGCCTCAATGAAGAAGCACAGCCTATTAGTCGAGGCCGCATTCTAATTCGATTGTGACGCACTCAAAAGAAAGAATACACACAAAGAAGAAGCCGTTCAACGAAGCAGTCGCATTAGATCGATAAGGGGAAGAGGGTTTTCGTTGAGGATTTCGACAAGCCGATGGCTGGAGAGTACAAGGTCAAGTTCTTCTCTGCTGATGGAGAGAACCACGCGACATTCAATGTTGTGGCTGGAAGTGAGTTGAGGGGGAGGAGGGAGGAGACTGTTTGAGTTGCCTCTCTTAAGATGCTCCCGACTTCCACGACAAGCCCCATATCGTGCAGAGGGACGGAGGCAATGTCATTGTTATTAAGGTGAGGAGGGAAGTGTCTAGTTCGGTCAGCAGTGTCTAATTATATCCTCTTGAGGTCCGAGCCAAGTCCCATCTCGAGATGAAGGCTGAGTGGTTCAAGGTACGATCCTCCGCTTATCCCCGTAATCACAGACGCCCTTTCAGGATGATAAGCCCGTAAAATTCACAGACCGAGTGAAGGCCGTTGTGAAGAAGGACGATAAGGTAATCGAATGGGAATAAGGGAAGAAGAAGAGGGAAAAGAGGGAAGGGAAGGTATCCGTAATAAGATCGGAGCCACGCGCTACGTGGGACACACGTTCGCATTCCCCATGGGAATAGGAAGAATTGATGATTAGCTCCGCGCACCCAAGAGGCGAGAGAGAAGCGAGAAAGAAGAAGCTGAAGATGAAGCTCATCTCCGGTCTTTAGACTGTGCCCTTCAGGATAAGGACGGGTACCAGTTCTTGCTGGAGATTCATGGACCGCAGAAGGAGGACGAGGCCAAGTACAAGTGTGTTGTGAAGAACTCGGAGGGACAGAACCAACAAGCACTCAACCTCGTCTTCGACTGAGTTACTCACCCCCCCCCTCTTCCTTTCCATCCCGTCCCCCCTCCACTTCCATTCATCCTCATCTAAACTAAACCTGTCATTTTCTTTCGTGCCCTTTACCCTTCGCATAAAGAGTTGAGTAGTGCGATAGAAGGTCTTGGTTGTCGTCGACGTCTCTCTCCCTCTCCATTCAAAATGTCCGATCGCATCAGTCATACACACTCATTGGGCATGCATTGTACTCGTATCCAGGTGTCTCCGATGCTATCGTTCACTCCTCAATTCGACCACTCGACCACTCCATCCCTCATTCCCCATCGGTGTTCTCGTGGAGGGTAGTCGAGTGAGAAGGGGAGTCGGTCTCCACGAGAAACCCTCGTGTCTCCTATTCAGTCCTCCTATCATCAACCTTCCTCCATTCCTTCTCCCTTTTCCTCTTTTCCTCCCCTTTCCCCTCTATTCTCCCCGACCTTCGTTGTCTACCGTCTTCCCTCTTCTTTCAGTACTTCTTTCAAAGCCATCGGAACAACAGTCTTCCCTTCCTCACTAACCGAATCTCTGCTAGCTCTCAAAAGGTGTCCGTTGTGTGTCCCCTCATGGTCTCCATCACCGTCTCTGCTCTCTACTCGCTCTCTCATTTCATCTCCCTTCCCTTCTTCATCTCCTTCCCTTCATCCCACTCGGTTGTTCTTGACTACGCGGCGGTTCCTCTTTCCCATGCTCTTCCTTCCTGCTCATTGTCTTAATGAAGTATCTCTCGAAGGTGGTCTCGTCTACTTTTCCCTCTTCTTTTTTTCCGTGTCCTCTTTTCTTCTTCGTCTCCATGTTATCTCCGTGTCTTCAAAGCCTTTCTCTGCCCCCTCATTCGCCTCTTGTCAATATCATTCATCGTCTGAGTCCTGTACCCGAGTAACCTCTCCCCTCCCCATCCCAATATCCGTCAATCGTCTTCAACTCCCTCTTCCCTCGTCCATCCCTCCCCTCCTCCTTATTCTTCTTCTTCTTCGTTTCTTACTTGCGCAAGCTACTCATCAATCGAGACTCGCCCTTATGATGGACTGCCGAATTCTCATCTCTTCGCGTATCTCTGCATCTCTCTTCTCGTCCTTCTTCTCAGCTTCTCCCCTTCCTCTTATGAGTACAACACCTCCGAGTCACTGAGACTAACTCCCTCTCTCTTTATCTCTCTTTATCTCTCTTTACATCTCTCCCTCTCTCCTCTCCCTATCTCATCTCTCCTATATCGTTTTCGTGCTGTCTGTCTGTTGACAGTTCGTTCCCCTATTGCTTCAATTGACACAATCACAGTAATCACTCTTCCTCCTCCCTCTATGTTCTCTCCCCCCTTCTGCATTCTGTCCCCTCATACCCCACACGGAACCAGGTGAGTCCCTCTCGTGTTGTCGCAGTCGTTTCTACCTATGCGTTAAGGAATGTGGAAAAGAGCGGGCTGCCCCTCCCCCTCGTTGTGTATCTTCTGTGTGTAGACTCACCCTTCAGAGGGTCCCCCTCCCCGTCACAAAGTTCGGACTCCATAGTACATCTCCTACTTACTGTACCCCATCCCGCACTCCTTCTACTTTGTCTGAAACTTCTTCTCTCTTTCACTCCCTATTTGTTGCACAGCATGCGAATCGAGTTAGTCGCACAAGGCATAAGGGACGAGTCTGTCTTTCTGTCTCTCCCCTCCCCTCCCCTCACTCTCCTCTCTCTCTCCTTCTCCTTGTTCATTTGTACCTCATGCGCCTTCACCGAGTCGTCGTCGGTTCCCCTATTCCAAGTGACAAACGAAATTGGACGACGGAAACGGATTATGGCGGAGTCGCCTGGCGGTAGGAGTGGAATGGAGGGAATGGAGGGAGATAGGGAGGGATGCGGGCAATGGTTATACCCGTCTTGCCTCACCGTAGTCTTCCTCTCGTATTGGCATAACAGACTCCCTTCGTCCCCCTCCCCTCTTCCATTCCTCTTCCACCGAGTTCTCATCGGGTGTGGGAAGCACCGACCTTACCTCATGTCTTGCGTGTCTCTCTGTCTCTCCTCCCATTATTCCTTGTCGATATCTCCGTCCTCCCCCTTTCTACAAATGTGTTTATGCAGCTTGACCCTCCCCTCTCCTCACTTTTCCCGTCTACTCTTCGTCTTCCCACACTCTGACACTTCGGTCGTTCACCATATGCGTGTTGTGGTTTCTCGTCTCATCATACACTTCCCGATGTCTCATTCAAGAGCGACTCTCTCGGGGAGACAGAGGGGGCCGATGTAGATACTCGAGTGTTGTTCGGTAGATGGTTGATCATGTCGTTGCAGGTGATAGCGAGAGAGGAGGGGCTTACGAGGAAAGGGAAGCGGGTTCGTTCGTCCCTCCCCGGTACACGGTACGAGGAGGATCGTTGACTTTGCATATAGAACCATGTCGAATCTCCTCCCTCCTTCCACTTCATTATTCCATTCAGTTGTGAACATGGGAGGGAATCGAACGTCGTCGTCTTCCTCTTCTCCCGTCGGAATCCTCGACGTTGTCGTCTTCAGCGGACTCGAACTGCTCGGGGGAATGGCCATTCTGGGAAACGCCGCCCTCATTCTCGTGCTGCTCAGGAATAAGTACCTTAATCGGGCGAGGTCAGTGCTTCTCTTTCCGCAACTCTAAAGAGGGACTCTTTCCGTACATGAATACCACCCATGAACGTGCATATCATCCTCCTTTCTATCGCTTGTCTCTCCCCCCTTCCCTTCCGTACGCATTATACACCCACGAAAGTTTCCTCTTTGTTCATTCCCGCGCCTCGCTCGCAGCACATAAATTTCATAGCGAAGATCTCAAGCGGCGAAGCTCTCGTCGTGGTTAGAGAGAGAGAGAAGACGGAGACTCGAACCGCTCCCTCGGGGAACCGAACGGGAACTGAACTCGGCTCTCAAGATATTAGGCATTTCAAAGCGGCCATCCATCACTTGCGGGATATAGCCAATCTCCTATCCGTTCTTTGAGGGCTGCGCATAAATTTTGGGTATGGAAAGGGGTAGGAGAATGAGGAGACGTGAGTGAGATTCGATCGGAGGAGAAGGATGAGTAGTGAATACTCCCTGCAATACTCCCTAAGACTAAGACTAAGCCCTCGGGGGACCTGTTCCCCATACGGGACACAAACACACACAAGCTATCGCAGAGAGTCCTCGATATCAGAGGGAAGGAGGAGGACAACGAGGACTAAGGAGAAGCGGGAAATGAAGTAGACGAAATTGGATTGAAACTTGTGTCGTACGGGGAAGATGAGACAGCAAGCGAGTAGAGCGGCTAGCTATAGAGGGATTAGGGGGAGGGGAGTATATGGGGATGCGTTACTGGAGGACGAGACAAACATGCACATACTTCCCTTTTGATCTCCTCAGACAGCTAATTGTCTTGGGAATAGGCTCTTCTTGGCTAAGACTCGCGGAGAACACGCTGAAAGACAAAGTCAGTAATGGAATATTCGAAGTGTGGGGGAGCAGGGACCCGAGATGGGAAGGGCCTCTTGAGTGTGTCCTCGAACGACGAGTCGAAGTCATCAAAGACCCCTCTACTCATCTCACTAGAGGGTGTCCTTACCGCCCACATAGGAACTAGCAACATGACTAGAGAGGGACGAGGGGATGATCATCTCCTTCCTTTCAGCTTCATTCTCATGCTTTCGTTGGCCATCGCAGATGTTCTGCATGGATTCGTAACGACGCTCTTCTTCTACCCGCCGGTGATCCTCAAAGTGAGTGTCCAGGGGTCCCGAATGATCTGTTTCCCCTCTATCTCCTTGTTTAGTACCTTCCCGTATCGGAGATGGGCGTTCGTCTCTTCAACCTCGTCGATTGGACTGCGTGGGCTGTTACACTGACGTGAGAACGGCCCTTATTGCAATAAAAGAGGAGCTTTATTCTCTTCTTTCTTCCAGGCACATGTCGGCAATCTGTTTGGACAGGCTGGTGGCCATAATGCTGTACGGTAGATACAATCAACTCGTTACGGTGCCTCGAATACGCAATTTCTGGTGAGTGAAGAGACAGTACTCTCTTCTTCCTTCTCTCTTCTCCTCTCTTCCCCCCTCTAACGAACCTCGTAGTATCACATGCTGGGTCTTCTTCTTCTCCACGAACTGTGCTTTCTTCTTCTTCGACTTCTGCTGTCTAACACGACCTCTCGCCGAGTACAACTTTCTCACTTTTGGATATCCAACGCATAGCGTCCGTGAGTCACTCCCCTTATTCCGTTTCATCAATCTTTAACGTCTTTGCTCGATTCAGCGAAAGCGCAGGCCTTTCAAAGCGGCAGCGCTTTGCACTATTAATAAGGGAGTCTCAGCTCATATTCCCATGGTTCGTTGCAGCCCGTCTCAACGTCTACACTCTGTTCTACACTCCCGTCGAAGTGCTAACGATCTGCATCCTCTCCATCTCCAATCCCATCACTCTCGTCCAACTCTACCGCAGACACAAAAGAAAGGTCGCTCTCCGGATGTAAGTATCCTCTCCGATTGCTGCTTCCCTTTTCTCTGTTATCCGTCCCCTAAACGTTCCCGCTCCAATCGATTTCGCTGCTGCAACGATGTCTTGAACACTTCGTTCTTTGCAAGCACGCCAACTCACAACTACTTGTAGACTCAGAAACGTGTCTGGGAGTCCAGAGAGAACTCGCTTCAAATGCTTCCAACACCTGGAAACATCGAAATTTCAACATTAACTTTTTCACATAATAATCGAAAGTAATAATATTATAAAAGCTATCCTAAAAGTGTCCCTCTCGGCTCCCCGACAGCATGACCCTGCCGTGCGACTGACAGCACGCATTCCTCCGCCCTTATTTTAGGCAGGGTTCTTCGAAGACCTCCGTAGGCAGCGGCTTGCTAGGGGGCAGTCAGAGATCCCAGTGGCAGAGGTAGGCTCGAATCCCCGTCGTCGTGGGTGGTCCCGCATCACTGTGGGTGGTCTCGTTGGCCGCGTGGTGGTCGTCTTGCGCTGCCGCCGCACACTGTGCCTCTTCTGTCACTCTGCCTGTTGGAGTAGGAGAGTCTTCATCGGAAGGGGAAGGAATGAGTGAAGGGATGCAATAGAGGAAGGGGAGAGTGAGTGTAGGAGGGGGTCGATAGAGAGGAGTCATATAGATAGATTAGTTCGATTGTAGGCTGCGTGACTCGGCCAGGTTGCGTCGTGTCGACAGTTCGGATTCCTCGTTAGTGTAGTCTATCTCCCTGTACCCGCTTAGCATGCACGCCCTTGCCCTCTTCTCTCCATGCCTCCTCCGCTTCTACTCCCTCGTTCCTCGTTCCTCCACAGACTCTCCTCCCTCCATCCCCACTATCCCGCACTCCCCTTCCCTCGCTTATTCTATGTTGCGTCCCTTCCCGCCTCTGTTCACTTCTCTCACTGCGCTCCTCATCGAATGGTCTCGTTGAAGACCCTTCGGGAGAAGCTGCGTTGGTTCTGTTCCAAGAGGGCACCGGGCAACCAACAGCCCACGGCGAGAACAGGGGAATGAATGGACTGTTGCAGGGCGAGTACGATGCTTTTGGAGATGAGTATGAAGATGGGAAGCAAGCAGATAACACACGATGTGCGAGATCTTGCGACGAGGAGGGCGAATAGACAACAACAACGGATTCTCGTTCAGGTATAGGGATAGAGATCGGGACTGACACGATGGCCCCTTCAGATATCAGTAGTCGCCCTCATCTTCTACGCGTACATGACTGCGTACTACATCTCCTACTATGTGTCCATTCTACAATCGACCGCCACTTTGATATTCAATTCCTTCTTCTATTCCACTACACACATGATCAATCCGGTTATCTACTTCTCGCTGAACAAGGTGAACAGTGTACTCGTGGACAAGCTAATTAGGGAGAGTTCAGGAGATGAGAGACCAACTACGCGATGCAATCAAGGGGTTCTATCACACGCTAACTTGCCGTCCCAAGCCGCCCCTTCCCTCGCGATCCAATACACATAGAGAACACACGTGAGCACTCTCAAAACACTTCTCGAACATACTCCTCCCTTCTAGATGCTTCAGTATGGATAGAATGCAGCCCAGTTGCACTACATACTCGGAGACTGTGCCCTTTTTCTCCTCTTCATCCTGTACTAACTACAAGTATGCATGCAGAGAAGGTCCGATAGAAGTAGTGGATATAGCCCTCTCAGAATGACGGGAAGCACGCAAGCACTGTTGAAGGATAAGGATGATCGGATGTTGGGAGTGAACTTGGAGAATGCACTGCCTGACAAAGTAGGGAATGAGTGAGATCAAAGGACAAGGAGTATTGCAGATCAGCGAAGGAGATGAGGAAGAGGAGGAAACGAGAGAAGAGTGTCTGACACTCATCGAATCACTCACAGCCACAAAAGGTAACCACAGATCACCTTTATTTTGTAGCGATCACTTTCGTTGCAGATTTGTGGACAGATGAGATGGAGAAGCTGAACAAACTAGAGGATAGGGAACGGTCGGAGTTCATGAGTGATCTCATCGAGGCTCTCAAATGCGGAAGTGGCAATGTCATGCCGAACAATGTGAGACCGCACGTGTGGAGTATACTAGACACTTGCTTGCAGAACAACGAAAAGTCAGAGGATTTGTTGCCCTCGAAACAGAAGTTGACCGCATCGCTATCATTGGACTTGCAGAGGGGAATCAACGGGAAGTGGGTATCTTATGTAAAACACAAATGATCAGAAGACAATACAGGTTCATACGGGTATCGAATACCCTACAAGTGATATCGAAGTCTCCACGGACTGATTCCGACTCGGCCCTTCTGTTTCCCTCTTCTAGTACATTCGATAGAGAAGTGGACGAACCGCTACTGAACGGTCGATCGCATAGTGTGGAGGAGAAGACGGATACAGGAAGAGAGGGCAAGTGAGTGAGCGGAGATCAGTCTTATCTGCAGGGACATCAGCTATCCTTATGATGTCCCCTCATTCCCCTTCCCCTGTCACGTGATCCATTCCCTTCTCAGACCTCTCCCCAACCGGTCTTCCTCCTCAACACCGCCCTCTTCCTTCACCGATTCATGGCATGATCCTCGTGCGATCGACGAGTTTTCCCTGCTACCCAATGAATTCGTCGATTCATCAGATGATGAGATCTCTTACTTGTGACGGTCTCTTCCCCTTCTGTGATAGCCTCTCCCTCTCTTTTCTCCAATCGGGTATCTCTTATCTTCTCGTTCTCTCACCTATCTCAGTTGTCACATGTGATGTGTCTCCATACCGAGTGCACCATTGCTATAACCCATTGTCGAGATGCTCTCTCATCCCGTTAGGAATTCTTCCATGTAATACGCGTTCCCTTGACATCTTTCCGTCAAATTCATCGTTCTTGCCGTTGTCATAATACTGTTGAATGAATATTCGATCACTTGTTCGGCCAGTTGATCCAAACCGGGTAAACGTAATTAGACTTAGTCCGTGATTTCGAGACGGTTCCTTTAACAGACTCGGGCCTATCAACGAAAGGGGCGTGAGTGATTGGAGAACGTCGTGTAATGAATGTAGCGACTGTGACTCTGTCGATCCACTTCCTTCGTTCCCTCCAATTTGCACTTCTCCAGATATGAATCTGACGGAACTCATCGCGCGCCTTCGCGAGATCTTCGCTGACGACGAAGTGGATGTAGACGAGGTCATGAGGACGATGCATCAGTACAAGAGCAATCGGGCCGACTGGTTACAGTATGCAAAATTTGACGACAACAAGTGAGTCAATCAATGTTACTGCTAAATTTAGTGCAAAATATGAAAAAATAAAAGTACTGATTTGACAACAAACACTAGTTTAAGAATACTTCATTCTAATCGCATCTTCGTTCTATTCTCGCTCGAATGCTATACTTAGCTTGTCTGATAATGAATTAACAGCCTCCATGGCTCGCTGTTTACGCTTTGCGCTCAAATGATCAAGCGTCCTTGATAATCTTTATGACCACAAGGAATCGAAGGAAGTGTGATTGGACTGTTATCTGTACCGCCGGCTCTGTCGAATGTACTCAGGTACACTCGCAATCTCGTGGATATCGGCAATGGAAAGTACAATCTGATGATTCTGTGCTGGGGCCCCGGAATGGGTTCGAGGTGAGTGAAAAGAGGAAATGATAGTTCGTTAAGCGAAGAGGACTAATCGGAAGAGAGAGCACGTGGCACTCCTCAAACTCGTTTTGTCTTCGTGCCGATTGTCTCCTTTGCTGTCGTACGGTCTCGAACTCTCCTTTGGTTACACCCTCTCAGCTGATCACTAGTGCCTCTTTTGCACGCGTTATCCCATTACCCGAGTAGCACCCGGTAGGCGGCCGTGATGTCTGTGTTGTGATTCACACCCGTGAACCGGTTACCATTCTCTTGTTTACTACGGGAAGGAAGGGAAGAATGCGGATTGGGTATCGTGTTGTAATGGTTACTGTATTGCAGTATACACGATCACACGGACGCGCATTGCTTCGTGAAGGTTCTCGATGGAAGTCTGCTAGAGACGAAGTATGAGTGGCCGAAGGCTGAGGGAGAACGACTGGAAGTGAAGGAGAAGACGGAGTTCGACACCAACGGAGTTTCGTATATGAGTGGTGAGGCTCTGTCTCTACTGCTATTGGACGAACTCTCTCCTTGAGACAAGCTCGGTCTGCATCGAATGGAGAACTGCAGTCACTCCGACGGAGCCGTCTCATTACATCTCTACATTCCGCCCTATACTACGTGCAATGCCTTCGATGAGGTATATTCATGTATACATATCTATAGCATTTAATATATGCATACATACATTTCCATTTATGGTGAATCCTAAAAATAATGTTATCAACATTTACAAATTATAGATATTGCCAAGATTGATGCCACAATATGAAACAGTTTAAAGTAAGATATATTGCAAAATCTAATGTAGTTGGATGCAAGAAGCTTAACTAGGTAGTATAAGGATTATATCAAACAAAATGTAAATTTTATGGGTATCTGACACAAGATTTATGGTACTGTTAAAACGCACGAAGTACGGCATAAATTGAGTATGGTTTGACGAAAGATATATGGTACCACATGGTTTGAAGCAAGATGCTACAATAGGAATATGATACGCGGTAGCTCGCAAAATACCGTACACTCAGCGAAATTTGAATATTTTTAGGCAAGATATATGAAAAAGTGCATGGCTACAAAGAGGAACAAAGATAAATTTACTATTTCAGAGAACAGGCCACAAGACAAAGTGCCAAGTGACGTTCTACTCGAAGTACGGCCAGAAGGTTGACTATAGGGGTAACAAGGATGGAACTCTCATTGACTATCCAACAACCATTTGTAATACACCCGCATTACCATCTTAAGTATGATGTGCATCTGTAATAAAGAAAATATTATTACGGCAAGCGTTCTCACAACCTGTGAAGAGCTCTCCATCAAGACGCACATTCGTTTTGTTGTTCTGCTTGTCTTCATTCCCATTTATTCCAGCCCTCTAGTCATTTCTCTTAATGCATACCCTAAATCGCAGTACATAACAGTCGTTCGTTCCCTTGTGACGTCATCGTCTGTCCTTTTTCCGTGAACGTGCTTGAAATAGCAGCTTAGTCGTCGTCGTCTTCGTCTCATTCTAATTGAACGGTCCCTCCAAAGGACACTCTCCTTCTGCACACGGAAATGAACGTGACCAAGAGGGTCCTTTCATTCGTCTTCAGTTCCTTTTCTATCCATTGCGGTCTCACAATGGAGACTACAATCGGATTAATAATCTGCGTTCCATGAGAGTCTGCATCTACTGTGCTCTTCCTTCGTTCTTCTCTTCGTCTCCCGTTTCCCTACTATTGAGTCGACTCGTGGTTCTTCCTCCTCTAATCTCTCTGCGCATTCGTCGCTTCCAGAGGCTTGCGAGGGGCTTACTCCGCAGGTCAAGACATTCCGTCTCGTGACGGATGTTCATTCCCTCTTTCCCTCATATACTATACCCCTTCCCCCTTCTGTCTTCCGAGTATTCCCATATAGTTGCACGTAACCCCTCTTCGTCCTCGTCGTCTTTATCCTCTTCCCTTATCTTTCGTTCTCCTCTTCTAATTAAAAGTGGGGGCATTCTCGGTAGAACGACGAAGCAGAACCTCAGTTCGCTTCCCTTTTCAGAGTCCCCAGACGGTCGTCATTGCTTAGTCTGCTCCATCAACCCCTCCCTTCACTCTGCAAGGAGTCGCATCGTCCGATTGAACCTTAGTCTCTCCCTTGTGCAGTCCCTCTCGCACCGATAGACAGCGACAAGCGTGTCTTCCAATTACCTAAAGACCCGCATGAATAGTTGATGACGAGGTGGATGAAGAAGGGGACAGAGGGGGGCGTGTACTGTGAGGGGGTCGGGTGAGGGAGGAGGACCCCATTCCCCCTATTCTGTCTCCTCCTCTGTCCCCACTTTCCGTTCCCTCCCCTGTTTCCCCCTTTCTGTCCCCCCCCCTTCAGCCCTCCCCTCACAACCTCATTACTGTCACTCGCCTTACATTGCCACTCATCATCGTATTCATCTTCTCCTTCTCCTCTTCCTCTTCATATTTTGTCGTCATTCCCCTTTTCTCTATGACGATGTATCCTCATTGCAGAAGAAGAGACAAAGAATGGCCCTCATCTACGCGAACGCGGTTAACAAGCGCATGGGACACGGAATTCATTCGGTGAGCATTAAGTAAAGTCTAGTCCTTGTCAATCAGCAGCAAAGTTCTGCTTTAAACTTTCGCTCTAGGATACAGGCGCTAAGATATGCTGGATTATCTTGAATAGTTCATAGTATAGTGATAGGGTCGGAAGAAGTCGGAAACGTGTCGTTCCACATCCCCTTGCCCCTACGTGAGACCACACAAGATTTCGCTGGAGGAACGATCGACGAGAAAGAAGTAAGCAACGCGCGAATAGCAGACTCTGCATCATTAAACGAAATTGAATTCCCGCTTTTTGAGAGATTCTAATTACCGAAGAGAATGAAGAACACAGTCGAAAGCCGTGGTCATCATTTCAATCAACTTCTTGCTAATATGTTTGAAAATAGAAAAGGTTGCAGCTAAGTGTTCGGTCGTGCTCTAAATACAGTGTAGTCTAGTCATGAAATTTGCAGGAGTTCAACCGGAGAGAGCGGAATATCTAGTAGCGACAATTCGGCCGTTCACTCATTCTCGGCTTCACCGGAACACCACGCTTCTCGTAGCGTCGTTCGCTCCAAGACACTGTAAGCCTTCTAATTTAGGACCAATTCATGTATGATTCAGCTGCTGCGATCTCTCCAAGGCGAGTGAAATGACTCGCAAGCGGTCGACTCCGATCTTCGGATCCGTTCACCATGTACAGTGTCACAGAGAAGAGATGCGAGCTCAGCTGGCTAAGAAGCATCTCATTCAGGCGAGTAGCGAGAAGTGTGAAGATAATAGAATTGCGAGAATAACGAAGGCTTGTTGACTACTTCAGAAGTACAATCTGGAGCACGAGCTCAATCCTGCTGCCCCTCACAACAGTCTGGACGAGGATGAAGAGGCGGATGAGTCGACTGGTCTCGAGAGGTGACTAATACTTATGCACGACTGACGAAGACAACGGAGAGACGACTTCCAATTTCCTGCTTTTCAGTGGAGTGCCCAAGACTCGCGAGGGCGCTTTCGCCCGTATGAAGAAGAAGTTCAGCAACTGGAAAATGTAGTGTGGAGTGGACAGAAGAGACTAACTATACTCTGCCTCCCTCACTATGTACTACTTCCTCATATCTCGTGGATATGTCCCCGTGTAAATGATTCAATCAGTCCCCTCAACCCGGTATTCTTGCCCTCCCACTTCGACCGTTGTCATCAATGCCCTTCATTACCGCTTCTTCCCTCCTTCCCCCCTCTTCCGCATCCTCTTCTTCCTCTTCAAACCTTCATCCTGACGTTCCCAATAAAGTGTCCCGTTCTCCTCCCGCCCTTTTATGGGACACTCACAGCAAATGAGAGGGGACATCATCCCTCCGAAACACAACAAAGGAATGGAAACTGAAGTAGGAAGAGAGATGAAGAGGTTCAAAATGTCACGAGAGCCGTGGAGATAACCGAGAGAAAGAGAGGTTCATAGACGACTTTAAGCCGATCTCACGCATAACGTAAACAACAGTTTTCGACGCTCAACTTGCACACTGCAAACGTTTGTCCGAGCACTCTCATATGGCTTCGAAAAGTGTAAATATATCCGTTTATTAGGCCAGACATCTCATTACATGATATCGTGAAAAGGAAGCAGGCAAAGAAAACAATCGTTCTATGACGACTGACCGACTTTGCCTAGGATTAGCCGTGCACCTTTTAATCGGTTGAGTTGCCGATAAGATATGGAAAACTCTTGAAGCGAGTATCCTGGAAGGGGTCAGGCTGTCAGTCTCCTCCAGTCTTCACGGTCTATCCCTCCCCCCTTCATTTTCCTTCTTCTACCCTGTGTACTCTGACCGTTCACATGACCATTATTATCATTGTGTTTGCTTTCGATTCCATTGTAGACGAAAAGCTAATCTCTTTATCGGTTCATATCGGGGCAGAATGAGGGAGAACCTCTCCTTTATCAGGCTGGCCTAGAACAGACGATCGTTGAGAGAGTCGACTGCCAGTTCAGTTTAACTGTTCTCTCCTCTCCCTTCTCTCTCCCCTACCATATTCACACACGTGCTCCTCTTCCCTTCTCCCTTCTGTAACCCCAGCCACCTCCATTTCCTGTACTTACCCTTGCAAATGATAAGACGGCGCCGTTTCTCGTCTTCTTCTCTCTGTATCACGAGGTGTATACAGTCCTTGAGGGTGATCGAGTCGCGAACGAGAGAAGAGACGAAGAGACAAGAGGAAAGACGAGCAGAGTAATGGCCTTTATCACTCCTTACGTCGGACGACAGTTCGGTACAGTCTACGCAGTGAAGATGGAGCGCAAATCGGAGGAGAAGGTGAGTAGAGGGAAGGGAGGAAAGGACTCATTAGGGGATGACGAAGAGAGGGGAAGGGGAGGAGGCTAATGGGGATAGTGGCCGATAAACACCATGCCTCCCCTCGTCGAGAGAGGCAGCGATCATGTGTGAGAGGTGTTGTTGTGGCTACGAGACACACGAAAGTGGTCGATGTGACAATTACTCGCTCTATTCCCTGCTCCCTCCCTCTATATGCTATAGTTCAGTCGTGTGGTTGTTAAGGGGGCCGACCGAGTCTCCCCCTCTTCGTCTCTCTCCATAGTGCAAATTGCAGTTGACGGATTCGGCATCGTCGAGTCGCCGATCGAGTGTCTCCACTGGGAGGAAGGACAAGGAATCAGTTGACGAGTTGAGGCAGAAGATTGCCGCGGCCAAACCACGGAGCAAGACGGGTGAGATAACTAAGACTATTCTACTCCCTCGCAAGTTCAATCGTACTAGATATAACCGACCTTCTTTGCCCTCTAATCCCTAGTATATCTAGCCTGATTCCACCCTCACCAATCCTCCTCACCACTCGTTTGGTCTCGGTCATCTCCCCTCCGTGTCAACACTGAAATCACTGTTTCTGCCCCCCCCCCTTCCGGGTCCTCGTTCGTCTCCTCGAGACCCTCATACATTTCAACATATTGCCTAGTGGCTTCCGGCATTCGTTGTGGGAGGGAGGGAATGTCTTCATCTCTGGTATGGCTTCGTTCAGTCGCCGAAGGAAAGTCTCTGGATACTCTTCTGAGGGAGAAGGATCAGCGACTCGCGGAACTCAAGCGAAGGAAGCAGCAGAACATTCGGAGACGACACACGATGGTGCTGAGGAAGATATCGGAACAATACGAGAACAGGTAGGGAAGCGCTCTCTCTTGTCTTGTTCTCTGTCGAAGGGCATTATGCTAAACTCGGCCCCATCACATACTCCTTGCAGTCAAACCGTGCGTGAGGACGACCTCGTGTTCGACCAGAATGCTAATGGATTCACGACACTCGAGCGGCTCAACGAGGCAAGACTCTTTCCCCTTCTCATTCCATACCCTTCCATCGCTCACGCACCCCCTATACACAGATGGATACACCCCTCTCACCCGCTCTCTTCTCTTTTCAACCATTACAATTGCGTGATAAGGCCCGTGAAGACGCGGGCTTATCAGGGAGTAAGCATGGGTCTATGAAGATAGCACTCATCTATGAATGCAACCGCCCACTTCCTCTCAACACACCAAAATCGTTCTCTTTTGATACACATTTGTGCACGACCAACGAACGACTCTCATCTCTTTTTGCAGTGGGAGAACAGACGAGAAAGAGATGTGATGGGAATGATGAAAGAAGGGGAATGTTACAGGTAGAAGAGGAGCAACTGAGAGAGAAGGAGAAGGAGAAGGAAC
This sequence comes from Micoletzkya japonica, assembly GCA_900490955.1. NCBI lineage: Eukaryota > Metazoa > Nematoda > Chromadorea > Rhabditida > Diplogasteridae > Micoletzkya > Micoletzkya japonica. Next base: position 221,137 of record LS925916.1, read on the forward strand.
GAGAGAAGGACAAGCACTCGCAGGCCAAGAAGGCTCCCCACAAGCGCATCTCCAAGTTCATCCGATGGATCTGTACCTTTCGTCCCTAACTGGACTGCTCCCCTCTCTTCCCATCTCCCCACTCCCCCCTTTCGTTTCCTTTCTCCGGCCAGCGAACTTCCCTCCATTCCCTCCCGCTGACTTCTTTCCCCTCTCTGAGTTCCCTCGGACTCGCGTGCTGTCAGAAAGCTTACCTGACAGTCACTCCCTTCTGATTACGAGACAAGTATCGTGTGTACCTAAGCCTGTAGATAGTAAGACTAATCCCACAGTTCCCTCTATTCCCTCAGTCATCCTCCACTTCAAGTGCAAGCCATACTCCCGTCTTTATTGCTTCTCTCTATATTCACTTGTACCAGTAAAGAACACGACTCTCGGTCGTTGTGATTCAACATGGAAGTAAATGGGAGACTGAATCCCTTCCAGACGGGGAAGGGAAGGCATCACACTACACAATCAGAAACCCGAAAAAGAGTAAACGTGAGAAGAACGAATAACTATTGCGGAACTATTCTTAAGTATAATATATATGTCACATAGTAGGTATTCACAGAATCTAAGGAGGTAAGAGACCAGTAGTGTTGTTAGAGATCAGTGAGACCCGTGTTCACTTCTTCTTCGGTCGGAAAAGATCGAGATCGTCGTCATCTGTATCATCGAAGATGGAGGTCTTCTTCGCACTACTCGTAGCTTGAGAAGAGACGGTCAATGGTTCTGTAAGGGAGTATAAGTAGAGATAAGCATTCTGTCCCTATCAATCTCTCTCGCATGTTCTCTGAGTGAGGGCACTAATCGCGTTGGAAATTCCGACGTTTAGTCGTTCGATCAAACAGGAATGCACAGCATGTTTGCTCCTAACTAAAACTCGTATGAAAAAACCGGGAAACCTATGTTTTTGCTAATCTTTTGCCGACTGTTTGCAGTGGGAGAGAAAGTCGATGAAGATTAGCAAGTTTGATTGACGGAGGTGTTGATGTCTATCATTTGAATGCACAGGGTTTAGCGGGTAATCGTTGGCAGAGAAGAAGAAATGCTTACTCTTAGCCGTGTCGTTGTTTGTGGGTCTTGAAGCAGAGAGGGAAGGCGAAGTCTTGGAGGGAATTCGGGCTGGAAGAGTCTTCGACATGGAGTCCAGAAGGTCCGTGTCTGCAATGGGATGTTCTCTACAGTAAATGAGAAAGAAATAACATACCGGAATCGGAGTCGAAGATGGACTTCTTTTTGGGGGCAGTTGTAGTTGAAGACGCGGTCGACGTTCTTGAGGACGTACCCACTACCGATGCCCGCTGTTGGGGGGACACTGGGGGCCTGCGAAGACAATTTGCTGGCTTTTGAGGTATTATTTAGTTTCCCCTATACTATTAAGCAATAAAATGAAAATACTCACTTCGTACTCCTCAAAGTCGGCGGTGTGCTCCTGGTAAGAATGGATGCGAGAGGATCAGCGGATTTTCCCGTAGAAGACGAAGATGAACTCTTGCGGGAAGAGAGCGACTCCGGTTCCTGCAAGTGTTCATTTATTTAATGTTTTTATCGTCTTTACTATGGTTCTCTCTAATCAAAGATTCTGTTCCCATCATATTAACCTTCGACGACGACAACGTCCTCTCAACGGATTTGGTGGGCGTTAAGGGCGTCTTGGCTTCGCCCTCCGAATCACTCGACAGGACTTTCCTCGTAGGGGGCCGTCTAGCAGGAGGTCGAGCCCTTCCCTGTAAACATGACACAACCTTTACGTGCTAATTATGTCTTCGATCAACATCGTCATGCGTTCGCTCATAATACGAATGATATTTAGTCGAGTAAAAGGATAATCCGCGTCTCTCGGAAGGGTTGAGAGGGTGTTGCATACCTTCGTAGTGCAGGAGAGCACAGTGGGAGTCTCGCTGGTCGCTCTCTTCTCGGGAGTTCGTGGGGGAGGAGGGACGGAGGAGGGAAGGGGGAAGGGAGACGTAGACGTCTCCACCATCGAACGGGGACGCATGCCCTATAATACACTTTACTTTATTATACATTTCACCTTATCTCAATCTACTGTTTTGCTGCAAAATAGTGGAAATGACCACAAAGTTGGTAGGGGTTCAACTAGAATAAGAGGATATAGGACGACTAACCATTCCGGGAGGCTTAATCGCGAGCTTCGCATTGAGCTGCTCCATAAACGCGGCTCTTCCCTGCATCGCTTCGTCTGATAACTCCACTCGGTCCCTGGAGATAGAGAGAGACTCGAGAATGCCTTCTCCTTCTTCTTCTCCTATGCTCATCTGTCAGGAAGCACGCACTCTTCCATTATAGAGTAGCACGTAGTGGATACTCATCCACCCGTTCCCCTCTTTATTTATTGACTCACGGTTCAAGCGAGGTGTCTCTCGTGAAGGAAGGCGAATCGCAGGGAAGAGGAAGGGATAGATGTGGTTCGGGTTCGGATGAAGCACGAACTGGCGAAGGGGAGGCAGACAACTTCTGTATAGGAGGATTAGATGGACGGATGGGATAGAGTTACCTTGTCGAGCGGTGGAGGGGAGTCGAAGTTGTTGGAGGGAAGAGGAGTTCTGAGGGGAGGAGGGTCGACCTGCAATTGGTAGAGAGAACAGAAGACAAGTGAAGGGAAAGGAAGGAAAGGCGGGAGACAGCTTTGTCAAATCTCGACGTAGCCCTCGTTTACTCTTTCCTTTCGCAAGGCTCAGAATGTCTGTCGGCATGTGACTCACAGACAAAACAGCTGCTTCTTCTCCGTCGTTTTGTGGAAAAGGGCGGATATTGCATGGATAATGGGATGGGGAGACGAACCTTAGTGGAGGAGTCGTGGGGGATGGCAGTGGAAGAGTCCTCGTGGGGAGAAGTAGTACGAGAGGGCGTCTGAATCTAAGTGTATACTCAATGTCATTAGCCGACTAATTGAACGCACCTGTGTCTCGCGCCGTGTCTCTGCTTCTGTGTTTACAATCGACTCGCTCGGTTCTGCCTATAACAACGACCTCTCCTTCACAATAGATCATTGCATATTGCATACTCTAATGTGTACGTCACAGAGGAAGAGGGAGAGGAAGTGAAGTGCAACCTGTGATGAGTCCTCCTTCACTGCCTCACTGCCTTCGTCCCTCTTCTCCTCTTTCTCCTGCTCTAACGGAGTGGTCTCCTTTTTGAGTTTCTCAGTCCCCTTATTTCCTTCTCTCCGAACTGTCGTCTCCTGCAATGATCAACGATAGTTGGATGTTGTGTGGGCGAGAATAGTCGAGAAACACAAGATGTGTAATATTCAGGAGTAACGCATGGGAAGGCAGAGGAAGCGAGGGAGGGACAGAGGGAAAGGGAGGGAGTGGGGGTGGGTTAGAGGGGGAACTCGGTGGTATTGTCATTGTGTACCTGCTCTATTATACTGCGAACGAACACATGGAAAGACTCGCACTCGGCACTCATTCATATTGCAATGAAAGAATGCATAAGTAGAAGAAGGGGAAACAGCTAGAGGGGGAAGTATGTAGTTCCTGTGGGTGTTATACCATGAGAGCGACAATTAGACCGAGAGACGAACGCGAGAGTAAAAGGAGAAGAGGAAAAGAGGCAAGAGAAAGGGGAAAGGGAAAAGAGAGAAAAGAGACACTCTACCGACTGTCTGTGTTTGCATACACGTTCCATACGCGGTTATTGGTGACTCGCAACTATTCTCCGCAGTAAAATCGAGTCATCGGAAAGAAAGGGAAAATAAGTGCTCACAAGGGGAAGTGGCTTTGAAAACTAAGCTTCTCATCACATTCTCCGTCTATAATTCAATGTTAAAGCTAATTATGAATTCCTAGACGAAAGAGATTGCCAAACCTTGGGCTTGAAGATATCGTCCAGGTCAGAATCAGAATCGAAGATGCTCCTTCCCTTCGGGGCTGGTCGTCTCTCCTCTTTCCTCGGCGGCTGAGTAGGAATACTGGCGATCGTTGAGGGCTGAGTAATTCATTGAAGCAAAGGTAGGAGCTTTTGTCTATTGCAATTGAGAAACGATATTTGAGCAATCAGTTCCATGACTTTCTTCAAAAACATGGAATCGACATGTGGTTGCGCTTCTAACTCCTTCAAATCAAATCTGACAGCATTGTAGAGTTGCACATCTTTACTTAACTCAAATAAGAAACTTTTTCTCTAATATTATTACTCTTTGCCATAGACCGTCTCCTTCCCGTGCCTACATACCTTATTAGGAGGAGGAGCAGTAGTCTTCGGTACAGCCGCAGCCTCCGTTGTCCTCGCAGGAGTGGCTCTACGGGCTGCCGCAGGCTTGAAAAGATCCTCATCCGAGTCCGAGTCGTCAAAGATCGATCCCTTCGCCTTCCAGGGCTCAAAACATTTCTATTACCGTAACTCCAATCAATCCAACCTGTGTGGATACTGTAGGTTTCTTTACGGGAGCGTTGACCAATCCAGGAGGCTTCTCAATATTGTCGTGTGTCTCCTTCACCGGTTGAATGATCTCTCCAATCTTCGGAGTCTTTCCCAATTCCACACGTTTCGCTACCGCTGCAGCTGCGATTTGAGAGGCGAGAGACGACGTATGATCCTGAATGAGAACAATTAGATGTAATCGGGGCTCAACCACCAACCTTTGCCTGTTCTTCCTTTTCCTTCTTCGACGCGTCACTCGAAGTCACGCGACTTGCAGTGGAAGAGGACGACGAGCGAGCGGCACTCTTGACACTCGAACGACCGATCTGAAGGAATCATACTTGTAGCTGAGTATCCGATACAGCAGTGTTTATTGGGATGAGGGTTATGGTATTGTAAAACTACTAAGCAATGCTTTCTAATCATCAATGATAATAGTGTGGAAGCTGAGTATTGGAATAGGATGAGAAACGGACAGATGCTCCGAACAACTCGTTGTCGTCCTCGGAATCGTAGTCAAAGATGGACTTCTTCTTCGGCTCGGGAAGCGGAACGCGCGAGGGCTGAGATTATACGGTAGCTGAGGAGGAAAGAAGACTGAGCTACCTCTGATCCATTAGCGAGTGGCTTCTTCGCGGGAGGCCGTTCAGGCGCCGGTTCGGGGTGGATGTTGCGAGGGGGGAGGGGAGGGGCCGGTTCGTCCACCGATCTATAATAGATGGTTATGGTAGGAACTGATATATTTCTAATCATATAACCTACTCATACATAAAAGTGTTCATGTATGCCGTACCTGTTCTTCTCTTCCTTCGAAGCCGCTCTCGAATTGCTCTGAAATGCGCCCATTTGCCGTAGTGGAAGGAACGAAGTAAGGAATGAAATGGGAAGGAGAAGCGATAGTGAGTAATGGAGTGAATCAGACCTACGTACCTCTTCGACGGAGACTGTAGATGGCATGGGAGGAGGAGGAGGAGGGGGAACTGCGGAAGAGGGAGGAAGGGTGGGAGGAGGACGGAGGAGGGGAGGAGAGGAGGTACGGGACTGAACAGAAGGGGACCTTAGCACACGAAAGACCCTCGACAAACAGCCGTAATGAGCACGTCTTCGTGTTTGGCCACGAACCGAACCCCTCTCGTTTCCCGTCTTCTTCTCTTTTTTCTCACCTCTTCCCTCGTCGGCTCCCTTTCTGCTGGCTTCTCCTTCTCCTTCGCCAACGAACGAAACTCTTCCGAGCCGATGAGAGGAGGAATCGCGCGATCGTACTTGTCCTGCAAATTTCTTCATTAAGATTTTATACAGTTGAACCGACAAATTACTTTTATTTCCTGGGTACCCCAATGATATCTCCATGAATGGTCCCTCACCACTGGTTCATACTGCACGAAGGGGTCGTCCCTCTCTCCAATCGGTCGCAGACTCTTCTCCACTTCCCGCAGTCCCTTCTGCACTGCCAACGTCACCTCTCGCAGCACCGCCTGTTGACGCTCGTGGAGGGACAGCTACAAAGGGACATGTTGAAGATAGAACTGAGAACAAACAAACTGTTCTGGAAATTACGAAGTAACGATAGTGATGCAACTAACCGTCTTTCGAGCATCCGTAGCCCGACGTGGACGATAGTCGTCGTCAGCCACACGCTGAACATAAAGTTGAGCGAGTTCAAAGATCAAAGATCAAAATGAAAACAGTGAGTGGTTCTCACCTGCTCGATGAACTGCGTGCTGGAGTGCAGTCCGATGGTTGCATTGGTCTTGTCGAGGTCGAAACTGAGCCGGGAAATGGACGAGGAAATACGGGAGAGTTCCGTGTCCAGACGGGAACTTCGAGAGGAGATCGAGGAGACCAGGTCATCGAGGGAAGAGAACAACTGAAGGGGAGGGATTAAGGACAGTTTCATCGTTGTCGTGTTATAGACCATGGAAGAGTGCAGGGATTAGAATGTTCTTTCATTTTCAATGAAGGGGAAAAGAGCCGCGAACCTTGCTGTCGTCAGCGAGAGTCCATCGAGGAATGCGAGCCTCGAGAGATCGGAGATCGGCCATTGCAGGAGAACGACTGATGACACTGTCGATACCCGTAGACAATGATTACTACAATTTGGAGGGCTTAGCACGGATGAGCAGAGGGCATTACGCGACAAGCTATAGCAAAAACGATAACAGCTAAGAAGCAACTAGTAAACGAACGAAAAGTCATTCAAACGGATGAGGAATAGGCCGGTAGCCGGAGCACGCGTCCGGGTAATAGATTCTTATATCGCAGCCCGACTACGGTACAACACGAGTCTTCTATCGCGAACTGAGCTACAGTAATCTGAATGCTTACTGCCGGTAGTCTTTTATCCTCTTCAAAGAAATTGTATTTAGTTTTGGAGTGATAAAGAAACAGTAAACCATCAGTGAATGATACTACACTTAACTGTGAATCTCAAACACGAAACTACGTCACATCAGCGCGATATGTGGTGATTAGACAGCGCGTAAGGTGTTTACGCTTCTATTTCAGTGTTCAAATAAAGATTCATCAGATCACAACTATCGTATTGAAAAAAGTCTTAGACATTTCGAATGTTCTAGGTAGTTCGAATGTTCTAGGTAACCCCTAGTATCATGGCCCATTCGACGTACTCAAATAGTATCATTTAAAGAGGAAAAACTAAATTTAGGATACCAAAGCTCTATTCCAATATGTAAATTTTGCCAAAGGTGTAGAAAGAATAAGGCATGGTCTAGTCAGAGAAGGAAGGATGTAGAAAAATACTCTGCATTTCCCTTGCGTCGATATTGGAAACTTACGAAAAGATCTCATAATTTTTCTCTTAAAAATTACATTGAGCTTCAATTTAATTGATTATATTAATTATTGTCCTTGCCTGATAAATGATCAAGGACAAGGGTTTCTTCTTCGTTATCTACAAATCGTACAATTCTAAGTATATCTCTCCGTCGTCTCCGCTATCGCTTATAGGAGGGAGAAGGGGACATTACAGGCGGACTACGAGATATTTACGATGGAGCAAACGAGCGATAAGTGGGCTCCTAAACGTACGCTACGGCTTTTTGCACTATAGAAAGAGTGCATGCTGTAGCAATACGATTACATTACGCAATTCTCATATCTACATATGCGTTTGAATGGAGCAATAAGGCCATATGGAACGGTGTTGATTGGTATAGATAAGAACGTGCGAGCGCCGATCGTTATTGATACGACGAGGATGATTATATGCCATATGGGTTTCCTCGAGATGTGTGCATGTGTTGGGCTGTGAATACAGTATGACTGGAGCGTCGTGTACTACAGTCGTGAGTAGGATAAGGGGGCTCCCCCTTTCCTCCTTCCATATAGGGAGTTCGCAAACAGGTCACTCTTGTGTATGAGTCCTCCCGACCGGAACATCCTCTTTCCACCTTCTGTGCTGACCTTTGCATCAAGGTGTCAGGAGCGCCTCCTCCTCTGCAAATTAGAGCGGGGGCAGATAAAAAAGGATGAGGAGGGGGTGATGGGGGATGAGGGCTCGGTCACCGGAACGAGATGTGCCCCTTCCCTCTTCATTCAGCCACATCCCCCGAGTCCCCGTCCCTCACTTCTTTCGTAATCGCTGTCTAGTGAACGAGACTATTCACAAGGGAAGAAGAAGGCTACTATCGACCGGCGATACACTTCACAATGGACTCAATGCATGAATGCAACACTTTCAATGCTCTTATTGCAATCTTCAATTCCGTGAAGATTCAAATTAGTTTCCTCTCGCATTCACACCACACATCTCTCGTACGGTTCCGTTTGCTTTCCCATCAGCCAAACTTAATGTCGAGCCTATTTATCAGCGTTGGTCTGTACCAATATGAGTCACGCCACCTTTGCACCCTCTGCCCATTCAAACTATCGCCCTTTTCCCTCCGTTCAAATCAGCCCCCTTCATCACTAAAGAGAGACAAGTGTCCTTTCGGAAGTAATCCATTATTCATGAGCAATGCAAGCGTTCCAATCCCTTCGTTCAGAGAGATTAAGACGACGTGCATTGTTAGTTCAGGCAAGAGAGAGGGGGGGGGTTGAGTGCGAGTTGACAGAGAGTGTGTTTTGATCTCGTTGGTCGCGGTGTGTGAAGTCTGCACTGACCTCGCCTCTCTCTCCCTCTTTCCCTCGAGAGAGTACTTAGAGAGAGTAAGACTCGAGAGGGGCAACAGTCGCATGTACAGTGTGTAGGATGGCCTCTACGTCGTCGCCTTTCTCCGCATACATTCTTGCCTGTCATTACACGTCCTTCCTCAGCTAGTCAAACAGAAGAAGACCAAAAGAATCTCTCCCCCCTCTTCCCTCTCTTCCCTCCACCCGGGGCTATTCTTCCCTCGCATAAAAACTTGCAGGGCATTCCCGTCCTCTTTCTCCTCTCCTGCAATCTCGATTCAATATGCACTCATACTTACAGTACACACAGTACACACCAACTCCACTCTAGTTGTACACAGTTGATTGATGCGAAGGGGAAAGGGATGAATTAGGTGTAGCCTATTGTCACATGGTCACTCCCCCTTTGTCAGTTCATTACGTTTGCCCTCTTCAAAGCACAGCATTCAACTAGAGTGGAGTATGCAGGACAATGGAGGCTACTGAAAAAAGAGACTGGGAAGGGAAAGGGGATCTTTAGACTCGGAAGTGGAAAGAGAAGGTTGTGGACACTCGGGTAGTACTGCATTGAAGGGTCAGCTATCGATAGACGATATGATGGAAAGGTGAAGGGGGGTACTGGAGGAGAGGGGAATAAGAAGGGAGGGAGGGAGAAAAAGAGGGAGAAAGAGGACTCGAAGGAGGAGAATGAAGGGCACTCTAAGTGACCCCATAGTGAATGTGAAGTGAGACACGACGAATGGAGAAATGGTAAGAAGAAGGAGAAGAAGAAGGGAAGGAATGCGAGTAGATGGAGAGTCATCAAGGACTCCTTCTAAGATCACGTGAGTATCTACAGTCTACTGCAAGGCTCGCCTGTCACACAGCTTTGCGAGATCTTGCATTTAAGAAAAGACGAACGAGATCAAAGCACACCCTTGAAGTATTGGAGTGCAAAATGCCGTTTTCAGAGTATGGCACATCGTCCGGGTGATACGGGCATATTTTACCTTGACTTTATATTTCCCAAGAGTCTCGATACTCTCGCACATGCTGCCATAAACGACGAAGCTATCACTATCGAGTAGCATGAGCAATGATCAAGATGATTCTCTAGATCTCTCGGCATCTCCGATTGAAGGACATCTTGGGGAATATTACTCTGTTACCTCTCCGTCTATAACTCTTTAGCCATTCTTCACGTAACGATGGTTTAGATGAAGCTGGCAGTCCTGATAGAGGCTGATATTCCTCTCTAGGCATCTGAGATCTATCTCCCTCTTCATCGTACTCTCCTTCTATTTCCGTCCGTTTCCCCCCATAGTGCCAGTCTCGTGTCTGTCAGATCAGATAAGAGTCATGACTACCATCCTCTTCCCTTCTCGTACACCTCATCGTATTCCCTTCGCACTCCACTCTAGTCTCCCCCTTCCATCCATTCTAGTCTCCCCTTCAGTCCCTCCCCTCCCGTACTCCCCTCGTGCCAGTCCACCCGCAGTCTTCTTCCACTCTTTCTGCCTTCTATTCTTTGCCCTTGCTACTGTCTGTCCCCTGTACGACTCTCTCCCTCTTCCCACTCCCTCCGTCTTTCCCTCCCTCTCCCTCGCTCCCTCCAAACTCCGCCCCAGCCTCTGGCCCCTCCCTCCGGAGACGCGAGCCGTATATTCAGTACACGGTGATGATCGCAAGTCGACCGGTCCCCTCCTCCCTCCTATCTCCCCTTCCCTCCTTCCACTATCACCCCACTTAGTCTCCATCCCCCTCTCACCCACCCCTCTTCCATCGTCTCCTTCAAAGACTTCTACTTGAAGGTATCAGTGAGAGAGTCTATACCCGTCGGGAGTGGACTGAACCCATTGAGCCCTCTCGTATCCCTCCCTTAAGTGTCCCATACTCCCATTCCGTCCCCTTCTTCCCTCTTTCTTCGGTCTCCTCCATAGGGCCAGAGAGGGTCGAAGCGTGCAGGATGAGAGAGTGTGATCGGACGGGAGGGAGACAGACTGCGAGAGGGAGGGGAGAGAGTGTGAGAGGGTGGAGAGGGAGGAGAGAGAGAGAGAATCGGAGGGAGAGTGGAGACGGAGGGAATCGATGGAGCGTGAGTGCGTAGACTGCGTGCTGGGCAGTGTCCGTTGGTACGAAGGAAGAAGAAGAGAAGGGGACGCCCCCTTCAGAAGAGGGAGATGGCCGACGGGTCTTCTGTCCCCTTCCCCTATACTCCCTATCTACTCCCCCCCCCCTCAATCCCCCCACTCACATGCACTACACGATACGCGATCAACCCGTAGATCCGAACTTGTGTTTAGCTAGTTGGTTATCCTAACTCGAGTTCACTCTCGGGTAGACCGCACCGTGCACGCTGTGTGTCCCCTCCCCCCATCCCCTATCTACCGTAATCCCACCCCCGTAGCTCTACCGTAAACCCTCCCGCCGAACCCCTTTCTCGAGACGAAAAGCGCACGGTCCTGCTGAGGTAGTAGGTTGTATAGTTTAGAAAAGTACCAAACGGTGTAACTATTCAATCTGCTAGCTTACCAGGCATGTGCAAGGTCTCGAGATCCCCATTCCATCTTAGAATCCTCTCTCCGATCCCCAATCCCTGTCCTCTACCATGTCCCCACTGACAAACTCTTACTTCCCATTGCCGTTTAGCCCCACTCTCCATCCTTCCCTTCCTTCCATCTCCCCTCTTCTTCCTCTTACCACCTGTCCTCTAAACTTAGCCGTTAGTTTGCAGACAAAGAAACGACGGAATGGGACAGTGCGAATGAGTCGTGTGGACAAAGAATGTCTCAGCAAGGAAAGGGCAGAGGGGAAGAAGGATGGAGAGAGAGGGAAGGGAGAGAGGGGAAAGACGGAGGGAAGAAGACGGAGGGAAACGGTGCAAAAAGAAAGGAGGGCCGGGAAGAAGAAAGGTGGGGAAAGACTCTAAAAAGGGGAAAGAGAGGGATGACTCGAAGGAGACAAGGGAAGACCGCTATTTGAAGGGAATGCGAAGGAGGAAGGTTGCAGGGCTAAGAATAGAGGGAAGGGAAAAGAAGAGAAGGGCATGAGGGTAAGGCAGGGAACACTTTGAGGGGTTGCATTGTGGACATCAGGTGAGGGATAATCGGGGATTGATGAGTCTCAGAGAAGGGATAATCACTCCTCCCCCCCTCCTCACCCCTCCATCTCCTCTCCCCTGCACCTCCTTCCCTATAACCGACAGCTGCCCTTGAGAGACTGAACTCTCGTACTCAATTAGCCGTTGCAGTCCCTTCCGGATGGACTCTCGATGACGTCACTCCCTCTTCTCTCCCTCCCTCTCCCCTTCTCTACTCTCTTGTTCCTCGGGGAAAGACTAAATACTCCCCTTTCCTTTCCACGCTGACAGTGAAGGCTCGCTGTCAAAAACGCACGTTTCACACTTGTGCAAATAGAGAGGTCAGCCACTACAAAGAGAGTACGAAGGGAGAGAAGGCCTTGAGAGTCCCCTGAGCCATGTAATGTAGAGAAGGGAAGGGAGAAGGGGGAAGAGGAATGGGTCTTGAGATAAGGGACGAGGAAGTAACACTTATCTACTCACAGTAACACCGTCTTTATCGCGATGGCACCAAAAAGAGACCGAGAATGCCGACGGAGAGTTCCGGGTTGGCTTTTGTGCAAAGAGATGTAGAAGCCGAGCTGGCGACAACTTATGAATGGATATATGCGGGGGCTGGAGTGCATACACATATGTGGGTGAGGGAAGAGAGAGAGGGAGGGGAGAGAATGAAGAGAGGGAAAGTGAAATGACGGAGGGACGGCGTTGTTAGGCAGTAGAGAAGCGAGTCGTCGACGAGTCTCTAGTCTCATCCCTCCTTCTCACATCCCTCCCATCCCTCCTCTTCCTTCTTATTCCCTCACAGCCTCATCGTCACCTCCTCCTTCCCTTCTTCTTATTCTTCTTCTCTGATAACACCCTCTCCCCTATAAGAGGTGCACAGAGTTGCCACGCGAGGCACAGTCCCCTACTCTTCGTCTCCCTCTTGATATCAGCTCGCTTTCTCATCTCTTACCCTTCTCCCCACCCTTTGCTACTCGTAGATTGCATTCGTCGTCCAATGGAAACAGCGCTCGGTATGCTCTGCATTCCCTTCTCACCTTTCCCTTCTCTTTAGAAGAAGTGAAGTATGCATCGTACAAACGTCGTTTCTGGTATGCACTCGTCGTCATCGCAATTAACGTGTCGAATGCCATGGTTGGTGACTCTTTCCTCCCTTCGAAGGATTCCCTCTTCCTTGTAGACGTGGATTAGCTACGCCCCGATTACCTTCCAAACGAACGCGTACTACTCAAGCAACTACGCGGCCACTTCATTCAATGTCATCTACATGCTCTTCTCCATTCCAATGGGATTCGTCGCTGTGTGGGGAGTGGACCGATTCGGACTTCGAGGAGGGGTGAGGGATCGATGTGGAGTAGTGGAGGGATAGTGGGGAGGGAGGGTAAGACGACACAAAGGTCACTACTGGCAAGTAGGAAGGGGGAGGGGGTAAAGTGGAACGGAAGTAGCGGTCAACGGGGCTAATGAGGCCATTGCAGTGTGTCATTGGGGGAGGCCTCAATCTCATTGGGAACATTGTTCGTTTCATCGGCTCTTGTCCCTTCATGCCCTTGGAGGCCCGCTTTCCCGTCGCTTTCACGGGGCAGGTAGGACAAGTGGGGGAGGGAACGGAGAACGGGGAAAGAGATATAATTATTTTCTTTCTCGCTCACCACTTGTCACGAAGATTGAGAGATCGGCTGATCGGAACATCACACATCGCACACTTTCGTTTTCCTTGACTTGAATGAATTCTTCGTCCTTGCAGTGTCTCGCAGCCATCGCTCAGCCCTTCATCATCTACCTTCCTACGAAGTTGACTGCCTTCTGGTTCCCCGAAGACCAGCGAAACCTGGCGAACACCCTGACTTCCATGTCGAATCCGGTCGGAATCGCTCTGATGTACTCGGTGTCCCCTCAAATTGTCAACAACGACCACCCCGACAACTTCGTACTTTTGGTGAGAGAGACTCGACTACATTCTCAAGTACTTTCCGTAATAGACACGGGGGAATAGATGTAGTCGGCGACTCGTTCAATCCCCCTTTCCCTCAGTTAGTCGAGTCTTCATAGGAGATCCGTCTGAGAGGTCGTTAAGAGAAAGTGCTTACCCTCGAAGCCAAGGGCTTATTCCCTTTTCTCCTGCCTCCTTGCACCCAAAGGCCTCTTCTTCCACTATACTGATGGGGGGAATTAGGAGTAGGAGAGGCAGAAAGTTCGAATGGTTCAAATGATTGCAGACTGGAATCACGGGAATCATCGCTCTGGTCGCTGGGGTGATGTCCTGTACAGTACTCTCCTCGGAACCTCCATCGCCCGTTTCGGGATCGAAGGCTGTGGCTCTAGAAACTCCTTCATTCAAGGAGGGACTCAAGATGTCGTTGAGGTAGGACTCGTATGATACCACGAGGCTATAATACTGTTCAGAAACAAGCAGTTTATGGTTCTGGTCGTTTGTCTGGGAGGTGGTGTAGGTCTCTTCAATGCTCTGTACAACAACCTTCAGGTTCGTTCTTCTTATGCCCTCTCATTCCGTTCATCCCCGCTTATCCCTCTTATCAGTATTTCTCCCTAAACACGGAAGTTGCAGCCAGCCCTGTGCACAAAAGGCTACTCGGAGACCTTCTCGGGTCTCATGGGGGCTGTCCTTATCTTCGCGGGATTGGTAGGGGCAGCCTGTGCGGGGGCACTAACCGACTATAGGAAGGAGTGGACGGAGAAGGTGATGAAGGTGGGAATTAGTAATGTTGGTGAGAGAGGAGAGTCTACTCTTAGCTCGCATTCGGACTTGCAAATATCGGTGCAGCCTCGTTGTGTGTTGCAATCAACTACGAGGGAGAGGAATGGTGAGAATAAGATAATTACTAGTATTCTACTGTGAATGTTGCAGGTGGATTGTCCTCTCGATCTGTGTGTTCGGCTTCGCGGGCTTCGCCTTGTACCCAGTTGGCCTGGAAACGGGAGTGGAAGTTACGTATCCCGTAGCCGAGGCTACCTCCACGGGAATTATCATGATGAGCGGGTACGAGTCTCCCTTATCCCTCTCATCTTTGTTATTAGCTGTACTTCCCCCGATCTGCCCTATTAAGTCTCGCTCGTTCCAGGCAACTGCAAGGTGTCATTTTCGTGCTTCTCACGGCTATAGTCAATACGAAACCTACGCCGACCGACATCGCAACACAAACTTGTACAGCTCTCGCGAGTGAATCGGCTACGATAGTTGGATGGAAATGTAAGGGGAGAAGGGAAAGGGAGGGACAGAGAGGATTACAGACAGCTTCATAATGTGGCAAGTGTTCGTGACTCTTCTCGGCGGAATCTGCATAATCTTCTTCCATCCAACCCTCCGACGACTACAGCAGGACAAAGCTTGCATAGAAGCCAAGTCCACTCTCGTAGATAAATCACTCAGTACCGTTTCATAGATGAATTGTTAAAAAGCAGCGATCGCGTATTCGCTTAGATTGTAGAGGTGCCTAGTTATACAGATTGCATATTGCTAGTGTCATGTATAGAAGATGAATGGTTGTGATATCATCGTACCAATAGCTTTACCCGTCCCTTCGCCATCTCATTTCCTCCCTCTTACGTTCTGCCACGCTAACGCTGCCCTGTCTACTCGCATTCCGATCCAATCGGTTACTCTCCGTCCATTTCATTTCCTCCCGCATATCGGCCCACACTACACGTGTACGATTCGTACGCTTCATTCTGATCGTATGGGATAGTGAGTCGTAAAGAGATAAAGAATCGACTAATGACCGGGGGACACGATAAGCGACACATTATAGGGTGGGATGAAATGTGATCGGGAAGGGGCGATGAATACGAAATGGTAGAGGGAAAGGAAGGGCAACGGACGGGGAACCCGAAAGGAACAAAGAATAGAGTGTCTACATTGACAAACGAACGAACAAACCTCAAGAACCGTATCTCGTAATAGCCTATGCGTAAATCTGGTTTTGCACTCACAACTCTGCCAAAATATAATATCTGCTATATGTGTATGACTCTCATAAATTATAGCTTAAATTATGATAAACTGGGAGTATTCCGGAACATTCCCCTATCATCGGTTGGAACCATCATATAACTCCATATCGACGGATCCCTCTTGAGAGTTGGTCGTCGTTGTGACGTGCATACGGTAGTTATGTAGATGATCGCTCCGATCAATATTATGATAGCCACCAACTGCAAGGAATCTTTGAATGTTATCGGTAACGGTGATTAGTGATCTGACGTGATTGAATTTAGTCTGATTACGTGAATTACGTGATAAGAGTGAATGAGTGATAAAGAAAAAGAAGAAAGAAGAGCCGAAAGGGGGAAGGGAGGGCGCACTTGGGTAATTTGGATGGCAGATACTGGTCGATGGCCGTGTTGTTCTTGCAATCGACGTTGGGCTAATCGAAGAGGATAGTATCGCATGTTGTAGATCATCGCCCCGAGCGCCCATTGCACCTGAGTTCAGCTGGTTTTCAATGTCATGCAGGTAAATTAACAAGTATAAAATAAAGTAAAACGCATGGAAGTCGGTTGATCGACTTCTACAACCTGACAGCCTTACAACTACGGCTAACTTTTTTCGGTAATGCACTATTTAGAATTTTAAAGGATAGATTCTTACTTCTTGACCAGCAATAGTGAAGGCACTGCGGAATATGTTGCGAGCCTTGGATATGCTGAATCCTCCATGGAGAACGGATGACGTCCAAGCGGATTTGAAGCATTGCGTACGTAGTCGCTCGTCGTTTGCTTTGAGGTAGAGACGACGACGGGCTTGGCTCTGAGAGGGAAAGGATGATAGAAAAAGGGATGATGATGATGAGGGGATACCTGGATATTAGACCATCTCTGCCCGCAGAAGCTCTGACTCTTATCCGCCACTTGGGTGTAGTTGTACGCACCACCCAGACCGAGGACGTCCTCCACGGAGAACCTGGAAAAACATTTTCGTGATGTGAAAATTATATCATGAATAGCATGTATATAAAGTTAAATCTTACGCACTACTTAAATATATATATTGTTATATGCTTAAATATACTTGTTATTATGTCAATGTCAGATAATAATTTATATTGTATGCAAGATTATTCTAAATCTCATGTCATATCAAAAGACGTGAAAAAGTACCAGTATTCGCTGAAGCCATAAAACTCGATATCACTGAGATTGAGAGAAGGTGCGGGCACAGAACCAAAGAAGCAAAGGTTGGGACAAGTAGCTCCACTGTCCGGTTTGGCAACAATGTCCGTCAGTTTGTTCGTGCACTCTCCCCAGTCTCCTACTCCCTGAATAATAACCAATTAATATTTTCGCATCAGAAAAAGTACCTTTCTCATGAAACGAGTTCCGTCCGCACGTATGACTTCCTTTTGAAGGTTGACTGGAAGACATGGATCTCTTACATAAGTGTTGTTAGCAAGTTCATCACTTAACGACTGTTCGTAGCGACGTAATCCTGGAAAATAATAAAATTATAAAAGGAGATCTTAAAAATTATCTAAGGATTCTTTTTTATCATGAAATTGTTACGAAAACCTCCATCATCATTCTATGATCACCTTCATTAACTCCATATCCTAAGAAAGTTGTAACGTAAAGTTGGTATTTATACGTAGGGTCGTCATCTTTACTTCCTAGATTGATCTGAAAGTGAAATGTTTACTTACTATCTACGAGAGAATCATATGTAATCTACTTAATCTACTTCCCGTAGAACGAGAAAATAACATACGTTTTCGACGTTCTCACTGCGAAATGTCTCATTCGCCGGCATTTCGAATGCAATTTGAACACTCGCACCTCCCATGTCGATCATTCCTACCTGTAATAAATAATGACATACGGTAAACTGGAAAGAGTTCTAACCGCACGCTTACCGAAGGTTGTCGAATGGGATGTATGGAAGAGGAAGTGGAATGATGATTGATCGAAGTTTCCTCGAGAGTAGTAGATGATATCGAAGTTGAACGTGTTGAGTGCGTTGAAGCGAACTTGCCTTTAATGTCGCTTGCTGTCATGAGTAAAGATCGATCATTCTCTGTGCCTACTCGAGTGATCATGTATAACAAAATTGAACTACCATACATACCGAGAATGTAGTTGACAGCGACCCATGAGTAGATTCCTTCCCACTTTCCTTCGATCACTCGGATGTGCTCCTGAAAAAAAACAGAATTGAGGGAGATATTAAGGATTACGGTAACCTTCATTATCTGCATCTCGGTCAGCTTCGGCAATTTCATGTGAAGATCGTTGAGAATCGCCTTCTGCTCACTAAGTAAGAATATAAATAACCAAATCATTGTACTAAGACTTACTCGGCAGCAACAAGTCTCATTCCGGCGGTTGCAAGAATGAAAACGGGAGTGTACGGTCGCTTTTCAATCGGCACGTGTTCTACAGCATAATCGAGAAGAGGTTTTATGTACTCTGAGAAACACCAATTAAAAAATAACCACCGAACCACTCCAACCCGATGCTTCGTGAGGTTTGCTGGCGAATGTACTCAGTCCGGGGAACACCTTCTTGACTACAGGGTTATTCTCGTTGTCCAGTGCGGGTTTGATGTCAATGAGTTCATCCTCAGCTGTCGCTCTCCAATGGTAGAGGAAGAGTCGTGATCCCGTTGACCCCGCATCGATTATGATCCCGTACGAGACTTCGTCATCAGCTGAAGAAACAAACAACTTCTTCCCAGCCAAGGTTGCCTCTACTCTCTGCCAATCGCCTCTGCGATCGCGATTCAAGATGCGGCTCTTTTTGCGTACGAGACCGGTATAGTCCCGATCGTCTTTCGATAAGGCCAAAATTGAAGGTGTCGTCCAATTCATTCGCGCGCTGTGTAAAACTCATATCACTCGAGTAGGCACAGAGAAGGGAACGGGTTGATGAGAATAGTCGAGGGATTGCCTCCCTTTTACGCCCTTGTTTAGCTTGATAAGAGGGACTAACGATAATAAAGGACTGGAATGGGAAGTGACTCACGACCGATGCCCGTGACAACGGAGAAGGAAGAGGTTGTGGAGGTGATTTCGACGATGGCATAGAGGAGGAGAACGATGAACATGAGAAGGACGAGGAGGGTCGCGCGAGAAGAGATGCGCACTGTGAACATGGGGGCGGAGAGGGGGAAGAAGGGGACGGGGAACGGAGACTAGGACTCACTCTCTGACGACTCTCGTGTGTACCCAAGCATGACTGAAAGGAAGAGATACTCACGAGTAGGGGAATACAGGCATGGAAACTGAGAGAATAACACCGACAACGAAAATGACACGCGTAATTAGGAGAAGAAACCGGTAAGAAAACAAAGTAGAGCGGCATAACAGAAAGCAAAGCACAGGGCAGTTATAAAGCAATAGAGAATGGAAGAGAGATGGGGCGAGAGAGGAATCACTGACGTGTCATTGGCTGAGCAATCCATGACTGAGGGACATTACGAGATTCCAACAGACATCGGCCGATGCAAAAAGAAGATTGAGAGCCTCGCGGAACTAGTCCTCTTAGAGCGCGCACTACTGTCGTTAGCAAGAGAGAGCGTCCCGCAGCGCATAGAGAGCTGTAAGATGTTTGAACGGACTTTGTAGAGATTGTCATGATAAAGGGCCGAGGGGACGTCTTCATTGGAAACACACGAAGATGTGCAATCTCTTCGTGTCCCTGCGACCCCCCTCCAACTCCCGATTCGTTCTCGTAGTTCTCGCTATAAGAGATGAAGTGCTCGATCGACCTACCGACAAAGCCGATTGGAGGGATGGAGTTCTATCGGGTTAGTTCACTTCAAGGGGGGAATAAGGGGCATGACTGAGTTTGATCGACATGATATGATTTAGTGTATTGGCTCAGGTATCGATCTGCAGGACAAGGCAAAAGGAACATGGTTTGGAGTGAATGGAAAGGGGCAGATCGGAGCATTGTTGTCGATTACTCAACGTGCACATGAGAAGAGAGGAGATGCGACAAGCAGAGGTGTGAATAACAAAATAATTTGAAGCAGAACTGACAGATAGGCAGATTTATGTGATATTCTTTAGGCAGAATCGTGCACAACTTTCTGCGATCGGGCAAATCGGCCGAGCAGTTTTGTGATGATCTCATACACGACTCAGCGGAATACAATGGATTCACGTTCGTGGCATTAGAAAGGTATGCATTGCTGATTGAATATGATGATGTTAGTTAACAACGAGGGGGGAATAAGAGGCGAAGGCGGTTGCATAGTCTAAGATTACAACAAGTTTAGGGAGAAGGACAAGTTCACTATGAACTCGGTGACAAATTGTCTTGTCGATAAGATTCAACGGATTGAATGGCCCCATCGTGAGTTTATCGTGAATGTTTTGAAGGATTCATATTTTGGTTATGAGATTGGCAGAAGCTATGAAACGTTCCACTTTCTTTCAGAAGAAGCTGTTGTCATCGGCAACTGTCCTCCCGACAGGAAATACAAGAAGATGGAGAGAGCTGAACTTCTCTTCTCGAAGATTCTCTCGGAACTGAATGAGGATACTACTGAAGATGAACTGATCGCCTCCCTTCTCGGTATGGGCAGAGACAACGTAGAATGCTATCCCGATGAACAGCTCAGCCGTCAGGTAGGTAGCCTTATTTCTTCTTACCTCATTAGCAAACTGATGAGCTGTTTAATGCCGGAAATGAAGGGAAACGTTGAAAAAATAGGAATATTGGCCCCTGGAGGTCCCGGAAGAAGGAAAGGGCAAAGAGGCGAAGTCTCATTAGCACATAGATGGGATAACGTGAGAGGAGGGACGGAGACTGGGACATTCCATTCTTAAGGTCGACGAGCCCTTCTGCAGACAGCTCTCACGGATATACGTGCGGGCCGGAACACCTCCCAGGTTGGCGAGACTATTCTCAGTTTAACTTGTTCTTGCACGAGGATCAAGTAGCTTTGAGAGGATAAGCATTTTCTTCAAATTAGTGGATTATGATAATAAAGACAATTAATTAGTTTTCCATATGTGACTAGAATGATCTTGGGAATTTCATAGCATTAAAATGAATGAGATATTGAGTTACGGAACGCGATGCCTGTCAATCTTCGTGGTCTCGAAGGACGGACGCGCAAGATTCTGCGAGAATCGGCTCGCGACATTCTCAGAAGACTGCGAGAACTGGGCAACCGAGGACTTCTCTATGCAGCTAGACTCATTCTCGACTAAGTTGTGAACGTTTCGTGAGTTACTGTGTGCCATGCTTCTTATTTACAGTATCTACTCCGCATTCCAATGGAAATAAAGAACCTTATCGTATATCAACAAAACCAGGATAAGACAAAACTGTTTGTTGTTGGCATGACATTACTTGATGTCGAATTCACAGGAGAGAAGTGATTTATAGATATACATTATTGCGCTCAACACATCTCTCTTCATGCGTTAGCACTTTCTTTTTATAAGTTTCCCTTCTCCCAATATTTCCAATTTTTTCACCTTTCAATATATTTTTCCTTTTAATACTGGTTATCGGTTAGTGTTCACTTACGTGTTCACTTACGCGTCTTGCAACTTATCCTAACTAATAGTAGAATCTTTCTCTCCCGGTGTCGATTCTCTTGTCCGTCGTTTCAACCAAATTGAAAGGATCCTCCCTCGAAAGATTTAGCGAGTTAACTAAAGCCAGTCGAGAATCAAATAAAAAATCATGATTTCATTATCCAGGATTTTGTAAGTTTTTGAATAAAGGGATAAAGGTTTTCATGACAAAAACCAAAAGAAGAAACCAAGATGCGCTTTCAAAGGGATGTGTTATAGAGAATGAAGATCTGTTTTAAAACAGTTAAAACAGTAAAACAGTCAAAGAAAATATATCGTAAAAAAGATTCAGAACCAATCCGGCCCCATATTTGCAAATACATATGTATATGCGGTATTCTGCTTTTCCTCCTGATAAAATCACGTTGTTTTAACAAATAATTTTTTGTGGTTATTATCAATATATTTCACCGAATCGTTCTTCAGAAAAGCATTCTAGAATTCAAAGCATAAGAAAAGAACGGTATTGTAGTCGTAAGAGGAGATTGTGTAGACAAATATCGTGAATAACTAATATCTCGAAAAATTTTATTGACTGCAATTCCAATCTTCATGTAAATTAGCTCTAAAATCTGAACTAATAATAGCTGTCTAGATATGCAAGTCATATGCGTTCTTTCTAAACAAAGTTTCTAAACAAAATGAAGATATCGTTTGAGCAATTCATTTAAATCCAATTTTTAAAAAAAAGATGTTGTAATCAATTTTTAAACTAATCTTAAGCAAACTGCAATTCATAAATTTATGTTCTTTTCATTAGTATTGTAGGTATTTAGCAAATGATTTGCTCTTAGAATATAAAAAAATCCTATATAATGTGCGTTTTGCCTGTACTATCGAAGAAAAGGAAATGAAATACTACAAAGAAATAATATTAAAAGAAAAAAGAAAACACACAGTACTTTTTTATTATTTTGATTCAAACGATTAGTGTATGTAGTGATTGCCGAACTTACCGTGTTATCTTTTCTAAACTTATCAAGCAATATTTACTAAACGGATAAAGTTCTGCTGTTCGAGTTAAAACACAGCGGGGCATTAACCGGGTTGGAAGCGCTGCTCGCTCAATTGGGTTTGGCCAAGGAAAATTGAGAAAATTGACACGAAGAGAAAGCGGCAAAGAGAAGCTCAGTGGAAGCGGAAATGGCAGCTCGGAAGGATGTACGTTCTCTTGCCTTTGTATTCGGACTCTTCTCCCCTCTCAGACCCTTCCCCTCTTCATCAACCTCTCCACTCACTCCTCCGACTCTACCGATGTCTCCTTCCACATCCCCCACAGTCTCTCCACTTCTCATCCCAGCATGGAACAGCTTACTCTCCGTAGACTGGTCACCGTAGAGAAGGGAAGTACGTGACTTGTTTGTGTTCGTCTAATCTCATTACTACTCGCAGACTCATTTCCGGCGCTCGATTTGGTCATCATGAAGGGGCAGCCTCTAATAGACAAGAACAACAACGACGAACGGCAGAACAATGGTCAAAAGGGCTTATTATGGAAAACATGCGAGCATTGAGAATTCATGGCAATATCCTCATGATGTTTACAGGTACTTACAAGAGAATCGACGACTTCTCCCGTCCCCCCGTAGGTACACTTACCTTTTCCACTTGCAAGATTAGCCTTCCTGACTTTCAGCCGCCGCGAAGAATGGAGTGTCAGTGGAGTTCGAAGATTGCAAGAGAGGTGCTCTTTTTTGCAAATGAAGACAAGAGACATTGAGTGGTTGAGGCTACGTAGTGCTGGCCTTCAAGACAATAGACGACATGCACTCAGCCAATTTCCTGTCTCAATGGAGAGCCTGGACGGGTGCGAAGTTCCTGTACCACGTAAATCCCGTGTCCCATCCCCCCTGTATCCCCCTCTCAGATGCTCCCTGCCCCTCTCCATCTCGACTTCATCGCCTTCTTCTCTAAGATTTCCGGCCAACTCGACTTCGAATTCCTCGTCTTGGCTCACATTCCGAACTTGCTCGTTAGTGTCTTCTCTCTCATATACACAAACGCTCATATTCCCGGCGTAGACGAATCATGTGCTGTCTCGAGCTAAGCGAGCATATGGTCACAATAGAAGAGACAGCGAGATCTCGCAGGTAGAGGCGGCCTCGACTCTCAACCTTCTTCACTACATGAGACAGAAAGTCTGTGCCCACATCGGAGCCTACAAAGTTGCATCTTTCTCTGTGAGTCAGAAGGCGTCAGCAGCTAAGGGAATTCAGTTGGACGATGATCTCGCGATGAAGTTGCATCTGAGTACGGATTACTGTAGAAGAGTCACCACCACTTGTCTCAGGATGTCTTACAGCAATCACACAGGCGAGATTCATTTATAGTCATCAGAGAGAGACTCATATCTCGGGAATCTCATAAGGGATTTGTTAAATGGCAAGACGCAGGAGCAGCATCTCATAAAAACTGAGGGAACGCGCGTGCGTTGGGATTATGATCTCGTTAATGGATGATGTGGAGAGCGAGCAATGAGAGAGAGATAGAGAGAGAGAGACTAATATCACGGACGATGTCTCACTTCCCCTCCATAGCGTGGCATCACAACCATTGCAGCAACTCTCTCATTTCCCGGGGAGGC
Source organism: Micoletzkya japonica (assembly GCA_900490955.1). NCBI lineage: Eukaryota > Metazoa > Nematoda > Chromadorea > Rhabditida > Diplogasteridae > Micoletzkya > Micoletzkya japonica. The sequence continues at coordinate 244,871 of LS925916.1, forward strand.
TTCTATAAATACGAGAACGGATGCGAAGGAGAGTGCTAAAATAGAGGAGGAACGAAGGTTCGAGGTTGAAGAGAACGGCAATTGGTCGCTGCCGAGGTTAGTGGTGTTGTACGTAATCAGTCTGAGAGGAGAGACAGAGGGTGGAGGAGAGAGTGAGGAAGAGAGACGAAATAATGTAATCGCGAGACTCCTACTTCCAAATGAGACCTCTTGAATACGCTTATCCCATTATTGCGTCCGTATTTTGACGAAAAGCGAACGCAGATAAGCTCTACGTCCTCTCCTCTCAGTACATCTTTTATTAAGGATTTATCCCATGCGCTTTCTCGGTAGTCTTCTTGCCAAAATATTATGCTTCTTCGTCGTCTCGATGACTTTCCAGTGTGAATATTCTCTGCAGAACGATATCAATCTACGACTTCCCCTCACTCGACCAAGGAACAGTGTACGAGGGGTGCTTTGCACGACAGTGCCTACCATCACACTACCCAACTTCCATCCACCCGCCTCCTCTCCCCACTCCCCTCTTCCACACCGAGTGTCCCTTCTGTACATGTCTCTGTCACCTGTCCTCCCTACCCCCATCGCCCTCCCCTCTCCTATCCCCCGACCTACCATATACCCCTTCGCAGTCACAAGTTCCCTCTCCGTCACCTTCGCTCACTCGCAAACTCTCGTCCCCTTCCCACAGCAGTTCGTTCCACTTCTCGCTCCCAGCAGACACGCTTTACTCGATTGTTCCCACACGGCACAAAAAAGCAGCAAGATATCCATCTAGATGAGAAAGTATCCGTCTAGATGAATGGTATCCATCTAAACAGTATCCATCCAGGTGACAAGTGGAAGACCCGCAGTCTGGCAGAGAGCAAACTTCTCACTGCTCTCCCGTTATCAAGTATTCTCGCCCACCCCGAGATCTTGCGAGGGACACCCAAGCCGATTCTGTTGAGAGATGAAAGAGAGGAGATGGTGCGTGAGAATATGGAGAGATCGACAACTAGACATTTTAGATGCCCATCGAGGTGAAAACACGTGAGGAATCGGAAAAGCTCGATGAACCTTTGCGAGGAATGGAGAGGGAAGAGTCGGCTAATCAGTGAGGTATTAGTGTTAAGGAGAAGAGAGATGTTTGAGGGAGGGGAAGAACTCTTTCAACTCTCCCGTCTATGGAAGGGAGGAAAGACACGACGGCGACGGTCCCGAGAAGTCCTTTGTCGACCTAAGCGAGTTGTGTGACCTATTGACGCTGTCTGATTCGATCGTCGACGAGTCCCGCGTGTTGTTCACGTCTTCTTCCTCGTAAACAATAAACAACTACTCTTAGACGACCCGTCACTGCTTCATCTCTAATCAGTCCTTACTCATCGTTAAGCTCGACTAACGAGCTCCATACACGACCTCCCTCAAAAGGCGGAGAAGTGCAGTGTTATGTTCGCATTAAAGCTCCACGCTCAATAGCTCAAATGAGCTGGTTATTCCAATTATTTATCGCTTCCGCGGCCTACAGTAGGACAGTAGAGGAGTGTGAAAAGGATTAATTAAAAGCAAGAAAGGGAGGCGTGCATGAGAGGGAGGTGCATATTTCGATTACGTCAAAGTGAACGGGAGAGAAGCGATACTATATATGCGCTGACTGCGATTGTTGTTTCCACCGTCCCCGAATGAATAGAGATACGTCGGCAGTTCCCTTCCCACCACAGATACCCTCATTCCTCAATTCATAATACCATCTCTCTCTGCCCTCTCCTTCTCTCCAAAACACGTGCGTGTTCATAATTTGGCTTCCCCTTTTCCCTTCTCCCTCCCCCCTTTTTTCCTCCTCTCCGCCACTTCTTCTCCCCCCTCATCTCCACTCCCCTTCGCCGCTCCCTATCCCTCCCTTCCCCATAGAAGGGGTGGAGTCGGGGGATGGACTAAGAGAGTAAGAAGGGGATCCCGAGATTGTGACTCCGCCCTTCTAACATCTTTCAACGACGACGAGGACAGTGGAGTCCTTCATCGTCTCTTGTCCCCTTCCACTCGTCTCTTCTCCTGTCTTAATTGCTACATATCACGAGTGTATGACTGCATCTCGAGATTAGACTCCCTCGTCTCTTCTCACATTCGCCACTTTGCTTAACGCACTGTTTATCTCCCCTCGCACTCCTTCATTATCGTCTCCTCACGTAACACTCGTCTCCACCTCCTCCCAACTTCCCTTCTCATTTACAGGGAATGCAGTCAGTGCCCACAGTCCTCGCTGCTTTCCTTCTTCTGCTTGGAGTTGCATTGGCTGACTATGTAAGCGATGCCCTTCCCTTCTTTTCCTCTTCCCTGTTCATCTAAACAATTCCAAGCTCTGTTCTCATAAACTGCTTGAAGGACAGTGCAGTCTACTTGGTCGATGACATGGACGGCCCTTCGTATATTAAAAGGGGACTCGACCCCAAGGCCTTCCCGATGAACTTCGGTAAGAGAGCACCACGAGCCGGCCTCGACCCCATGGCTTTCCGACTGAACTTTGGCAAGCGGAGTGGATACACGGTTGAAGAGGTAAGGGGAAGGGGAAGGGGGATGGAAGACCATGTGATACGTGGAGAAGGAATTGACTGCCGGCTGGCACTGTTCAGTCTCCCTTCTTAACAGCCAATGACGGCATAATCCACTCTCGATGGCTACTCTGTGTGATATGAGTCTCGTGTGGGGTAGGCGTGTGAAGGGGAAGAGAGGGAAGCGACGACTCTTGACCACTGGCAGAACGAGGAATGAGCCGCTGTTTGAGGTGCCGGCCAAGCGAATGGACGCACGAGCATTCCGCGTGGGTTTCGGTCGTCGATGAGGACGAGTCGCCGGTTGAGTTGTGATATGTAGCCATCTTCCCTTGTCCCCTCCCCTCCCCCTTTTCCTTCTCTCCCTCCTTTTCCCCCTTCACGTTGTGTAGTCGTGAGATTATTGCTCCTGTCCATTCCATAAACGCATTTGTTATCCGGTTCATAATGAGACGGCCGATGATGGAAGCATGAAGACATTTGATGGTTTAAGAGGAGACTGAGTACTTGCACATACGAATGAGTCACAATACAAGAAGCAAGGGAGGAGAAGGCCGGGGGAGGTCGAGTAAGCATAGCTTCACATGAGACAGTTGTGGGGGAGGAGGGAGAGGGACGAAGAGGAGCAGTCAGGTGCTCTCCTCCACAGGCCACCCTTATCCCCCCGTACTCCTCCCTTTCTTCCCCTTTACTGACATTTACCTCCTTGTTCCTCGAAGCCAAGTCCTTCTTCAGACTCCGCTAATGTTTTTGTGATTCGCCGTCGTCTTCTTCTATTCCCTTATGAGTACTACTCTCATGTCTCTCCCACACTCTCTTCTCACTACTTCACAATTCCCGTCCCCTCTCTCTATATCATTCATTCTATCCTTTCCTCGTAAGCTCTCGAGTTTCATCGAGTATGAGATATGTAGGCTCTAATGATGAAGTCTTATCGCAGCCCCTCAAGACAACAAAGCCAATGGGGGGACAGTCCTGCTGATATAAGGGGATCACGTTATTTCAGTGAAGACGCGACGGCGCCAAGCGGCGCGTGTCATCGTCGAAGAGACGACGATGAACGAGCGATTCCGAGAAAGGGTGAGTGCACAGAACCCCCCCCCCCCCTTCCAACCCACTGAACACCCTTACTCCCCCCTTCTAACCAAAGCTCAACCTGTATTACGTAGTCAGAGGGAGTCCCTTGCAGTTGGGTTATCTATCGGATGAGTTGGACGGGAGTCTGCGATCGGTGTCCCCGCAGGTCGGAGGACGGTCCCCTCGACCCTCTCGCAGTCCTCGTCCCCCCAAGTAAGGGAATACCCTGAGTATTCACATTGTGCAAGGGATACATGCGATGTACACAAGATTTGTTGCTTTTTGTGCATGACGAGGGGAGAGGTGTATTCTGTTCCCCTTCGTCTTCTTCTTCTTGTCTCTCAACCGTCTCCCACCCGATAGTCGTCGATAGCCCACTGCAATCATCTGTCTTGTCTTCTCCTCGAGAAGAGTCAGCTGCCGGTCACTAGAGGCAGCAGCCCTATTACACGTACCCTCTCTCTGTCTGCCTCTCCCCTATCCACGAACTCTCTCGCTCTGCTTCATCCTATTTCTCCTTTCCTCTGAGCGACACTCTCTCCATCTTACATCAATCCCTATCTTCTTATACATCTCACCCCTCGAACATCTCCAAGACTGAATGATGGGTTCGAGAACGGAGAGAAGGAATATGAGCCCTTGAATGAGAACAAAACAAAACAGAAGGAAGGAGAGACACGCGATTGTTTAAGGGATTCCTTCTCGATGGCTATGCACGATTCTCGACCGAATATTGCTGCTTGGCCCGCTCCTCCCACTCATTCCGTGCTCGCCCAGGTACGAGAGGGGTCGTACCATCAAAGCAAGCCCTTCAGCACCTAACCGTGAACACGTCTCAGTCCGTGCAGAGTTCATCTCCTGCCATGTCTCCTAATACATCCGTAGGCAGACCCGGTCCATACGAGGATATCTCAGACTCCGCTTCTCTCATAACGATGCTTCGAGTGGCTGCAGCCAACGGTAATTGTCTGTTTGGAGGAACAGAGTTTCGTGGGCGACAAAAACAGTGATTAGGCACAGATAGCAAGCGGGGAATGGGAAGATACGTGATGGTACATAATTCCGTGTTTCAACTGCGTTCCGCCAGAGTAAATACGACATTTGTGAGGGGGTTGGGGAGCAATCGGCGAGACGTCCCTTCATTCACTAGCCTCTTGAGTGGCTGGCTCTCCTTGTGAGAAGGGCCTCCAAGGGGACCAGAACGACCGCTCACGCATCAACACCCTTTACTCGCAAAACATCCGTTGATTGCAGACACCTCGAGCAAACTACAGGGAAGGGAGGTGGAGTTGAAGAGGAAGATACAGACACTCGAGGATACCGTAGCTGAGTACGAACGACAGAAGGTGACACATTCACACACCCTCACTCCCTCACGATACTTCCGTTTCTCATTAGACCCTTCTAAGTGGCGTTATAGCTCATGTACATGCAGAGCGTAGAAAGGTACGAGCACGAGGCAAATGAGACGAATAAGAGGGGAATGAAGAAGAGGAGGAAGGGGGACTGCGTGGTCGTGAGACTTGTCTCTTGCAGTACAACGTTATGGGAACCTTCACCGAGTACAGGGAACGAGTGGCTGAAAGAGAGAAGAAGCTAGAGGCGGAGTACTCAGGAAAGATCATCGCTCTCTCGGAAGAGGTTCTCGGGGCCAAGAAGGACTTCGAGGCCCGCATGAAGAGCTTTCAAGCACTCCAGGTTACCCTACGTGCATCTGACATATTAATCTAGCTTTATTACGAATGCCCAATATATTCAACAACAAAAAGGCCCGCGGCTGCAATAAACGTGATGCTAGAGACGGCGATTCGCAGACTCATTACGATAATGCAATTCGTATAATTTAGGAGAAATTCGAGAGGGAAAAGGAGCAAGCGTTGGAGAAGTTGCGACAGGAACATCAGAAGGAGATACAACTGCTTGAACAACGATTCTCGGAGAGTCAACTACTCAATCTCGAACAGAAGTAAGGAATAGCAGTAGAGGAGGGAGCAAGTATGCTTTTAGGTACATGATCGAGATACAGAGGCTTGAAGAGGAGAGAAAGTCCCTTCGATCTGAAAAGGTGTGATAGCTGTGTCTGTCTGTATCGTGTCTGTGCTTTAGGAACGACTCGGAGAAACCTTCGAAATGAAACTCCGACGGGCTCAGTCTCTATACGAAACAGAACTCGCAGCTGCTAAGATGTTGTACTCGCGAGAGTTAGAAGCTCTGCGTGATCACGAAGAGGCACTGAAAGAGGAGCTTTTGGCAAGGTGAGGGGGAGAGGAAGGGGAGGGGAGGAAGATGAGGGAGGAAACGGAACTGCAGGCAGGAAGAGTTCCATGATCGCTTACAAGAACTCCAGCATCAAGCGAAGAGGAGCAGAGACGAGCTATCGAATTGCAAGAACGAGGTAATGCGAGAGATTGAGAAGAATGACACGGGCTATGATCAGGTGACTGCGCTGGAGAAGAAGCTTCACTCGAAGGAAGCCGAGGTACAACAGATTAGTCAGGAGGTAGGTTGAGTAGGGTGAGAGAGGGACAACCACTCTCCCAGTTGGAAGAAGCGAGGAATGAGACCAACGACGCTCTACGACGTCTTTCCGAACTGGAGACCGAGATCACGGAGACCAGACAGAAGCACTCGGATCAAGAGGATGAACTTCGAAGGAAGTCAAGTATGCTTGCTTTTTATGCTCACTCATTCTATTACGTTGTATTGGAGTGAGTCGCCTACGCGCTCTCTCAATCCTCAATTACTCGAATACAATCCCCCTTCAGACATGTTGGATGTTGTCGAGGCAGCTAAGTCTAAGTTGGAAGCGGTTATTCGAGATCTGCAAGCAGAAGTGAAGACCTTGAAGAAGAAGGTTTACGCAGATTAGGCGTACTTGCTATAACAAACAAGTTATAAGGTGGACTTTCTCGAGAAGGAAAGGCAGAACCTGCAGAGTCAAAGTGAATCGCAGACTCAACTACAGAACAGCCAAGTTCACGCGCTCGAAGCCGTATGTGCATTGTTCATTGTAATTACGGAAGTAGACTTCTTACTTCCTTACTGATTACGAGTGTACACATAAGAAGTTGTTCGAGTGCTTGACTCATTTACGGAGAAAGAGGACGTAGGAGGAGGAAGAAGCATTGAAGGTACTCGAAACTGTAACGAAGGAGAAGGAAGCGACCAAGGAGCACTATGAGGGTCTGCTTACCAAGGTAAAGAGGAGATGGGGTTTTACAAGAGGTTGGAAACTGTTGAAAAGTATGCGTGAGAATTCTCTCTACTTTTAGAATACGCTGGTCTATGGATAGAAAGTCCTGAGAAATTTACGAATATCTCGTTTAGGAAAGGCAGCAAGCAGATGCGAGGGAGCACTCGATGAAGAAGGAATTCAGTTGCAAACTGAATGAATTGGAGGAACAGTACACTGCTCTCAAGGAGGAATTGGAACACTCTGCAAAGATTGACAAGGACGAGTTGAGGGAGGTTCGAGAGATGAATGTGTGTTGAATAAGCATGATATTGCAGGCTACGGAACAGGAGTTGATCTCTCTTCGGGCTGAGAAGAATGCTTTATCTGCTGAAGTGGAAGCTTTGAAGGCGAAGTACATTGATGGAGATGAGGACAAGGACGAGGTGGAAAAGAAGTTGGAAGAAGTCATTCAACAGACGAAGACTCTGTCCGAGTGTATTGAACATCAGAGGTGAGGAAGACATGCGGGATGGGAATGATCATGACGTGAATAGAGAGAAGATCTCGGTGAAGGACGAGGAGATACTCAAGTTGCGGAAGAAAGTGGAAGAGGAGAATCAGTGTACGGAGGACCAGTTGATGGCTCTGAGGGAAGAGGTCAAACACGAGTTGGTCATTGCTGGGGCCTCCAATGAAATCGAGGAACTGCACGCTAAAGTACGACTAGACTTTGATGATTATGCCAGACATCCCATTATTCCTTTAAGATTGCTGAACTCGAAGTGCAATGTGAGAAGGACGAACAGGAACTAGAAGAAGACGCTGAAAGGTACGAAATTGAGGGAGTGGAAACGGAATATCTCATGTAGGATACGCAAGCTGGAAGAGGAGAATCAGACACTGAAGAAAGAGATGAAGAAGAGGAGTGAGGAGGAGATGAGAAATGACGAAGAAGGCGATAGATTGAAAGGTCGAATCTCATTCATTAGAACTGCTGCAATATTGATGACTATTTCAGATGAAGAGAAGGCTGAGATAGAAGAGAGGTGTAGTAGAATAATGAAAGAAAAGGAGGATAACATGAAGAAGGAATTTGAAGCCCAGGTACAACAACAATTGAGTACACGAACATCTTGTTTTCTAGAGAACACGACTTCTGTCGGAAATCGCATCGATGAAGAAAGGAAAAGTAACATCTGAGGTAAAAATAAATAATACCACACATAGATCCAGTTTAGAAGAATCTCGTCGAAATGCAAGCGAAGTGCGAGTCATTATTGGAGGAAGTTGAAAGCATAAAGGGAGAACTCAAGAAGAAGAATGAACTCATCGAGAACTATACCAAGAGCACTGATGAACTGAGGTAATGAATAAAATGATAAGGAAAATAAGAGAAGCATTCGATACGGTTAAACTTTCTCCTTTTAGAAGTGACGATGCAAAACGTGCACTTGCTCTCGAAGAAGAGTTGCTCGAAGAACAGAAGAACCATGTAAAGGTCGTCGAAAAACTTCGAAAAGACCAAGTAAACCAATCTATTTTCCTATTCGAAAGAGAAAATTATCTCTCATTACAGGAGGCCATGTCTGGCAGAATTGAAGAACTTCAAGAGGCTCTCGAGACAAAACAGAGAGAATTAGAGGAGACGAGAAGGGAGAAGGACATCGAAATGAACGAACAAGAAGTTCAGACGGACGAAATGAAGAGAGAAGAACCCAAGGCCATCGTTGATCTGGCTAGGGAGAGGGTTAGATCTTGCTATATCGAAAGAGATAATGATTTATTAAGGAACTGACCAATCGAATTATCGAAATGGAAGCGACGCTCACTCAGAAAGACTCGATCATTACCGAGCTCCATGAGCGACTCGATGCAGTGCTTCTGGAGGAAATGCCGAAGAAGAAGGACAGATCCGTCAGTATTATTCTCTATGCTATACTATATACACCTAGCTTTACCTGTGTAAAGTAGGAAGAAAAGGAGAAATCCTTAAAAATACATTCAGGCGTCCGTGGGAGGAGAACACTCGTTGAAGTGCACAAAGGCCGCCAGCAAGTTTCAAACTCTTGTAAATTCGATGACTGATCACAAGAGCCACAAGAAGGACGAAGAGGCGAAGGCGAAGAAGAAGGAACTAGAGAGAGCAGTACAAGCGTATGTCGAGGGATGACGGGGGACTGTGCAAGGGTTTTTCAGGGCTAAGGAGAAGTCGCCCTCCATACAACGGTCCAAGTCGCCATCGCTTCTTACAAGATTGAGGGAACGAAGTCCGGGAAAGTCTAAACAAATACAACAACAACAGCAGTTATCGATGGAGGCGGGTCCGTCCAGTAGCAGGTGACTCTACATAGACATTTAATAAGGTTGATGGGTAGAATATGAAGACAAGCAGGATAACCAATACGTTGTCTTCAGGAGTTTGTTGTCTCCTTCGGACGCGGAGTTGATGCAGTCGGAACGGCGCGGCTCCCCCTCTCGGACCCTATTCAGTCGATCGAAGAAGGAATCGTCGACTACTCCGGGCAACGAAAAGAGGCCCGCATGGAAGATTTAGTTGTATGCACACCTTACTTGTACCTCATGACCAATCGTTCGTGATCAGAGACTGCATAATCTATGCAATTCAACCAATTGTCGTGTCGTTGTCATCCATTGTACTTTCGCCTTCAACTTGTGTTTGAGTGTGTGGTATTCTGTCTAGCGCGCGTAGCAGCAGGACGGAAAAGTCAACACTGTCATAATAATATTCTAAATTTTGAGTTAAATAAATTGATCTTTATACTGATACGTTCAGGGATAAGCAATATAAATATAATTTTTACATTCATAATAAGCTCGCGCGGTTGCGCCTAGCTAATTGTTAAAGTTTCACAAGTATAGAGTAGAGTGCTCCAAAAGAATATCTTGACTAGATTTCTCGGCCGTTATGCATGGGAGTTTCAGTGCAGTAATCTACCAGCAAGCCATGTCTATCTACCTATGTCTACCATTCAAGCTTCTTGAACTGATAATCGTAGAATTCTCCATTGTGGCGTTCGCTGAGGTGCATAACGATGTTGGCGATTCCGGGAACAACATCATCGACCTATAACGTAGTGAATGTAGTGATGAGTTGTATGGTGACATCAATATAAGATTGAGATGTAAGCATTAGTTACGGTAAGAGGCGCGTGTGCCCCTCCAAGTTCCGTATTGACATGGCCGGGGTGCAGTGATGTCACGCGAATCTTTTCGTCTTTCCAATCTAACGACAGACAATGCGTTAGCATATTCACTCCTGCCTTAAAAATCGACTTTTACGACTCTCCGCCAAATGTTTCTTTACCTTGCTCATGGAATAAGCAGTAAATCCATACTCTGTCGATCCCGGAGCAAGATGTAGGGAACCCAATAGAGAAGATAAGTTGACGACTTGTGCGTGCCCATTCTTCTTTGCAGCTGCGCGAACAAGACCGTGGAACAGCTAAGGAAAAATAGTTGATAGTAAAATATTACTCTTACCTGGCAAACTACCAAAGTTCCGATGCAGTTGACATTGAAGTTCATAGCCATATTTTTTTTCTCGACTACCTTTGCGTTGAGATTAGTTCCAATCAGCACTCCAGCATTATTTATAAGTAGATCTACTCCATTTGACCCGGTGACATTCTTCACCTATGCATCTCATCACTTACATATTTTTCAAAACTGGGGGAAATAGATTAGATATGCGTACAAGAGTCGCGGCTCTCTTCACGGAATGTGTACTTTCTATGTCCATTGGAACTACCACCAATCGTCGATCTCCTATGGCTTCGAGGTCCTGAAAATTGTTTTTTTTTAATTGAAAGCATGCCTGATTAGTGCCTCAAAAATTCTGTTTACACCACCTTTAATTCGTTTAAAAAATTGTCCCACCGTGGCTTTCGCAGGGTCTCTTGTAGTCGCAAAGAGGTGCTCGATGGAATCATGCTTGCTTAGCAGCTCTTTCACAAGTCGTAAACCTATTCCTCTATTCGCTCCTGTGATGACTATATTTCGAATAGTAGGAGACCTTGTAGCAGAGGAGCGACGACTACTATCCGAGCGAGGCATCGTATAATATGGAAGAGGGCGTTGTAGTCTGGGATACCTTCCGAGTCCAAACGGATAGACTTCTCCCTTCATGCATAAACTAGACTAGCCTTGATCTTCTTGATCTATGGGTGATGACAAACCGAAGGGCTTGTTCTTTAAACATCGACTCCACCAGCTGAGCTATTATAATTACACAAATTAACTGGTACATTACATGTGTTGCATGCACAGAATGAAACGAGCTTATGCTCTGTTGAAGAAAATAATTTTATTCATCTTTTGTACTTTTATATTTGATATAATAAAGGACAAAATAGATATTGCATAAAATGATTATTGCTAATTCAGAACGAGTAACGTTCAAAAATGCCGAAGATGTTTGTAAATGCAACTGGTGTTTTGTTGCTAGGCCGCGACTACGCGAAGTCTTGTTCATGGGCTACGACTCTTGAAATCGCAGTCAAAGAGTGATTAGTTGGATTCTTTTCCGGAGGTTTGAAGCTGTGTTAAACTGACAAGGGAAGAAGTGACATATACTCGTACAATTTGCGTTCGCTTCTCGCGGCTCTCTTCGTACATTCTTTGCTTGCACTGAAGTTTAGTCGTTAAATTCTTTTTGTTGCAGAGATGAAAGCAATATCAAGGAAGACATTAAGATTTTCAAATTCAGAAGAAATATTTTCCAGAATGAACGAGTGTTTAATTATAGTCAGAGCTTAATGTACGATTATTTTTTGTTTTCCATGTGCCCATTTTCTAAAGGAATCTAGACATTTTACGGACTATGGAATTCTGACTCGATAAAATCACAGAAGTATTGGAGAATACACAAAAAGCAGTAAGGTCCTTCTTAATATTCATAGTCGCGATGCAAAGTTCCTGTTCAGATGCAAGACATCGTTTCGGCCTGTAAATGCCTAGATTATTACACTCCGATTTTCTCGGAAGAGTTCTGAAAATGAAATGGTGAAGATTGTTCTCACTCTCTTTTGCCTCCATGCTATCGAGCCAAAAAAACTTCCCATGCTAATTCTTCATCCGTAATATGCTCCTGAGCAACGCTCGATTACAAATTCATTCTAATTTTCCCCGTTCTCCCTTTCGCGGTCTACCGGTAGCAATGCGGAGGATGAAAAAGAGAGAGACTGAGATTATGCGAAACTTCTATTACACCTCATGTTTATCTAAAACAACACGTCGACATTGACAAGTTTGTTCCTTATCACACTCCTTTCTCTGTCTTCGAATCCTATCCTTCTCATATTCAACGCCTTATTGCTCATCGCAACATTCTTTTCACCAAAATCCATCTCCCTGCTGTTCGCGTTCAATATGAGAGGTGTAGTAAGGATCTGCTCGCTCTTATCAATAAGTGGAACAAGTACTGTGAGAGAAAGAAACTTGCGCGCGCTAAGGATCTGTACAGGCACATTGCTTCCCTCAATTGGCCCAAATCCTCCACACCGCGCTTTCTTGTTTCATCCTCCAATGAAAGAGTGATCTCCTCCCTGGACAAAGCCAACCTTCTTGCTGCTGAGTTCGCTTCCCATTTCACAATAGACGATGGTTCTATTTCCCACTATGCCTTCTCCTCCTTTCCCTCCTTCTTTGCTCTCTCAAACCTTCCATCCTCACGATGTTCTTGTGTGTCTGCGCAAGCTGAAGCACACTTGTTCCACGGGCGCCGATCAAATTCCTCAAATTGTCTTCGCCAAATGTGCTTCCTCTCTCGCCCTTCCCCTCACAGCCATCTACAACTTGAGTATGCAGAACGGGACTGTCCCGTCCATTTGGAAACATTCTCTTGTGACTGCCCTTCCCAAACCAGGCAAAAACGCTTCTCTTCCTTTCTCATACCGACCCATCTCAATTCTTTCACCAGCTTCTAAGACAATGGAACGATTGGTTGCGAGGAAGCTTGTTGACCACCTCAATCGTAACAATATCCTTTCACCTGGTCAACATGGTTTTCGTAAACAAGCTTCCGTTGTGACTAATCTCCTATCTTCCTCAAATGACTGGTCCTCTTCTCTTTTCAAAGGCCATGCGGTAGACATTGCTTATCTTGACTTCACTCGCGCGTTTGACACTGTCCCCTTCTCCAAGCTCCTCTCAAAATGCATTCACTACGGTATCAATGGCTCTTTTCTTCAATGGCTTTGCTCTTTCCTCACAGATCGCTCTTTCTCAGATAGATTAGATGGTGCCCTCTCTCGTTCCCTTCCTGTCCTTTCGGGTGTCCCGCAAGGGTCAGTTATCGGTCCCATTCTTTTCATATTGTACACCTCTGACCCCTCTCGCCATTTGCGCAACTGTCCCTCAATTCATATTCAAGAATATGCCGATGATACCAAGTTGTACATCTCATACGACCGTAAATCTGCTTCTTCTTCTCATGCTTTATTCCAATCTGCCCTAGACTCCCTTCATTCCTGGACTATCTCCAACCAACTTTCCCTACACACAGAAAAATATGTGCTCTCTTTTGCACCTTGACGTGCTCGTTTTCGCCCCTGGACATATATGTGCCCCATGGAGCACATAATGTGCTCGATTGGGCACACTGGGTGCTCTGTGGGGCACATTATATGTCCAGGGGCGAAAAAGAGCACATTTTTTTCTCCGTGTGTCCCTCCTCAAGTGTACCAATCTCCACCTCGGTCCCTCCTCCCTAACACCTTCCCTCACCATCAACAATGTCCCCCTTTCCACTGTAACCCAACAACGTGACCTAGGAGTACAAGTATCCTCTTCCCTACGTAACAATTGTTCAGTTGACGATCGTGTTCATAGGGCCAATTCTGTTCTTTCATTCTTTTGCGTGCTGTATCTGTCAATTCTCCCCATATCATTGTCAAATGTTACAAGTCGTATGTCTTGCCTCACTTGGAGTTTTCATCTAGTTATTGGAACCCCCACTATGTGACCGAAATCCGCAAGCTCGAGAAAGTTCAATCCCTCTTCACTCGAATTCTGTTTTACCGTTGTTTCCCCTCCTCTTCCTACCCTCAATCACTACCTTCCTATTCTCAACGTCTTTCTGTTCTTGGCATGCAGCGATTATCGGAGAGGAGAGTCATAACAGATTTGGTACTTGCTCGACAAATCATGAATGGCGAGTCATCTCGCTCCAGAGCTAAATTCTTTGCTATCGGCCTTCCCGTAGTCGAACCACACGGTTCTCTATCCATCGTGAATTCACTAAGCGCACAGTCCGAATTCACTCGTTTTCTTTGCGTGTATCTAGATGGTTCGCTCAGTTACCTGAATCCGTTATTTCCTCTCCATCTACTCGTGTATTCAAACACAGATTGTCCAATCACCCTATCGTTTCTGTGTTAGCCGGCGTTGATCCCCGTGAGCAGTAGGCCCCTGCCCCCATTCCCCTATTATGTCCACCTAGTGTCATCTAAATGATCCTTCTTATCAGTATCCCTCCTCTGCTCATTTACTGCACTCCCTCACGCAGTAGTCGAGTCCCCCTCCTAGACAAGGATCACAGTCAAGATGACCATCAAGTTTATCGGACATCCACCTCCATTTCTTTCCCTTCCCTATCCCTGTCCCCGTCTTATAATTTCTTAATTATTCGCCTTTTTATTCGCACGCTTTCACTGGAGAGTCATCCTTAGCTGTGTACCTTTGCTTCATGCTTAATGTTGTTTCATGTGTAGGCATGATAATAAATAAATAAATAAATAAATAAATAAATAAATAAATAAATAAATAAATAAATAAATAAATAAATAAATATATATATATATATATATATATATATATATATATATATATATATATATATATATATATATAACTTTGCATTACGACTATGAATATTATATGTATAATATTCATAGTCGTAATGCAACGTTCCTGTTCAGATGCAAGACATCGTTTCGGCTTGTAAATGCTTAGATTATTACACTCCGATTTTCTCGGAAGAGTTCTGAAAATTAAAAGGTGAAGATTGGTCTCACTCTCTTTTGCCTCCATACTATCGAGCCAAAAAATCTTCCCATGCTAATTCTTCATCCGTAATATGCTCCTGTGAGCAACGCTCGATTTAAAATTCATTCTAATTTTCCCCGTTATCCCTTTTGCGGTCTACCGGTAGCAATGCGGAGGATGAAAATGAGACAGAGAGACTGAGATTATGCGAAACTTCTATTACACCTCATGTTTATCTAAAGCAACACGTCGCAAAGAAGTAATGAAAGAAATGTCTGAATGGATACATATTTTTCATTTGTTCAACTGCACAATATGAACAGTTGGGCTATGACTATTCCGCAATAGGTATGAGCCGGACCTTCACACTTGGTGGCATCATGATCGCCGTAACTATGGGTTCGAGATTGACTGGACCGAGTTCGGTTGGTAGTATGCGGTAGTGCTGAATAGTTGCAGCAAGACCCAGGAAGAGTTCCACTCGTGCAAGACCCTCGCCGGCGCATTGCCGTTTACCGATAGAGAATGCAATAGCATGATCCACTAGCTCCTCAAAGCAGGATTTTTAGTAATTTTTGCAACAAAATTGAGATCTTTTTGAATCAAACTTTTTTAAGCGTCTTCCCATCCTCGGAAAGAAATCGTTCAGGTCGAAATACTTCCGGATTCTCGAAAAGTGGATCATTGGATAGAATATGGTGGATGTCTCCGTCAATGAGAGTTCCCTTCGGAATGCGATGACCCTATAATAAATTGTGTAATGTTCAGAATAGACTCGACTTCCACTCACTGACTGAAATCATAAATACGCAAATGTCGTAGGCGTACCATAATTTCAGTGTCTTCGGAGGTGGCGTGGAATACGCTTGCTTGAACTATATTCGCTTTTCTTTGTAGTTCGAGAACTAATGCTGACATATAGGGCATATTTGGTTTGTCAGACATAGAAGGGAGACGCGAAGATCCGACCACGAAACGAAGCTCAGCGCGTGCTTTTTCCTAGAAGCAAACATTGCTTTGTTTAGTGTACTTTTCATTACAACCATAGAATATCTATCCATGAAAGTAGGAAAGTATCTTTTCTCCTATACCTGCACATCAATGTTATCCGCTAGGAAAAGCATTGCCCATCTCAATGTTGTTGTCGTCGTTTCTTGACCGGCTAAGAAGAAGTCATGACAGGTCGCGTAGAGTTGTTCCATGCTAAAATAAAAATAAAGATTCTTGAGGTTTTTCTGGTCGCCAGGTTTCAAATTAGTTGTTGGTTTTACTTTTATTGACAACGATGATGTACGAATTTTAATAAACAACTTACGTTATGTATGGATTCGTTCCGATCTTGTTGCTATAAGCTTGTGTATAGCATTCCGGTTCGTCACCTTTATTGTATCCCATCAGGGAGCGTTGAACGTTGTCTCGGATGTAGCTGTGGAGCTGGAATTATTATTATGGTTTGTTTAAAATATGAAAAAGAAATAAATTTATATTATACTATCGGAGTTATATATTTATTCTTTTTTTGTGCAAACCTTCAACATTTTTGCGTTGTGCTTATGCACAGCGTAATATCCAAGAATGGGGACATGTTTTATCCACTTGTACTTCATGTACAGTATGCGAAGTTTCGAGTTGGAAGAGCTGAGGATCAGCTGAAAACCCATCTTTGTTTTCGAGTAAGGTAACTTTCAAAGATAACTATAATGTCATGAGCAACCTTTACTGAAAGTTTTTCTAGAATTATCAATTAAGCTCATTTACATCGTTGAATGTTTCGACGTAGTCAATGAGATAAGCACAATCGTCGTATTTGTACCGAAATCCGAAGAGAATTTCGTTGATGATGTTCGACACCATGAGCTGTAAATGTTATAGTTCTCGATTTCAATCGAAAAAATCATTTGCAATTATAATAATAATTGCAACTAACTTGAATAGGCCAGCGCATGTCGACCTCTTCCTTGTTTTCTATCTTATGCAGACACCGCAGGTATTCTTCTATGGATAATTTCACCTGAAGGAAGGTGTTTAAAATTTTCGCCTAAATCATTAAATGCGTTGCTGTAATTTTGAAAAACAACTTTATGCACTGTGCTAACTTTATTCGACAGACATACATTACATACCATGCCATAATAAAATAACTCACTTTTTCTTCCATAAGGCCCTTTCCCATTCCGAAGTCGCGGAGAATACTGATTGCTTGCCTCCTATACTTTAATACTGCATTTATCATTAATGTATCATTGATGTTTACTAGGCAAGGTCGCACTACATTGTAGATTCTCAGAAAACAAGTTGACTTGACGTGTTTAGTTGCTATGATGTAGTAAATTTATAGACAATATGATTATTGCCTGTTCTCTCTCCAACTATCTCCGTTCGATAAGATGACTCCCGGATTCTCGCAGAAAGTCGGTTCATTGTTACTCATACTCTTAGGCCGAGCGGAAAATTGGTCAGCTGCAAAATTTGTGCTCATTCTGCTACCGCTTCTAATATCTAAGAATAGCATCTATATGATTTTACGATACGATTTTCAAACTAATCTTAAAAATTTCGACAGCTATTTCCATATGTTTTGAGTAGTATCCTATGATTTTTGTAATCACGCTATTCAAACAGTTCATAGGAGTGAAATACCTTTCGCAACAAACGCGTCCTTGACACTCTTATAGTCCGAAAGTACCACGACAGGTATAGGTATAAATATGGTGAAGACACTTCCATATTTCTTAGCAAGACGTGCGATGTCTTTGTCCAGAGTTTCCTTGCTTATCTGGGAAAACGGTGTTGAGATATTTACGAGTAAAAGTAACATACACTAAACAAGTTGCCGAAAAGCGGCAAGGGAAGGGGGCCGCTTGGATACTTTGCAACGTTACGGTAGAAATTAATAATGTAGTACAGGAGATACAATGAACCGAAGATCAGAGCGAGAAGTAAAGGCCCCATCGTTTTACCTAAATAAATTTAACTTTAATTAAGCGTAAGCATTTAAGAGGAAATGTTTTATACGCAGTGATGTCCTTCTCTCCCTTATATATCGGTTAGTTTTCTCTGATTCTCTCGTTTCTCACTGTTGTTTGACATCGCTTGTCAACTCTGAAAAGTTGTGCTCTGCAGATTAGCAGTTGTATGAAGAGAAATCTCCGCTTTGTGAATGCTCGCATCCATGAAGACAAAGTGTTGCAGACACATCACGGTAATTAAGTTAGTTTTGCAAATCTTATTTAAAGATAAACATCATGACATACCATGGTTAGGATACATTGTAGGGTTCTGTGTTCGAAAGACAATGCAGTTTACACGATAATACTATTTTAAAAATGAATATTAATACTTTGCATCCATCATTTACTGTACGCATATCCTGTAGCAACTTGTTCATACCTTCCACTCTCTATGTCTATCTTTGTCTCGCTTATCTCTCACTCGCTCACACTCTGATTCTGAAATCGTGTACCCTATGACAAACATACGATTCACTGCTAATTTCTCGATACATACACACAAACTGGACATAGGCAGCAACGATAAGATCACAAAAAATAAAATTGCACTAATATATATATATATATATATATATATATATATATATATATATATATATATATATATATATATATATATATATATATATATATATATATATAGTGCAATTAACTCACCATTCTGTTTATTGTAAACGTAAACTTCGGTTTTATGTATTTTTTCACCACAAAGCAGAAATGATAACAAGATATCAAAATAGTTCAAATAAACTTATAGCTATCAAAGCTTGAGAGTTTAGCACAAGATCAGCTCTGAGCGATAATATTATTAACTCCGTGCAAGTCAATTCAAATATTAAAATATTAGTTTATTCGTAAATCTTTTGTATTTGTGTTATATGATCGTATTATTGGTTGGGAGGGTGTGAGCGGGGAGGCAAGCGCAAGTTTCCCTTCATTTTTTGCTTTATGAAAAATTTTATTTTATTTAAGTAGTCGCTATCGTCGAGTAGTGTCGTCCTGCTCACTCTTAGGAAAAAAACATAACAAAAAATAAAGAAATAATAGTTAAAAGAGTAAATGAATTGTACCGCTAAATTTTCAAAAATCGTACCAACTGGCCAAAAGTTTTTTTTCAATAAACATTCACGCTTTTTCATCTCGCATTGGCCATAACAGTTCGCTATCATGTCGTATCAGTTCCGTCTTGTAAATAGGAATGATGACAACTCACGGAAAAGTTTCGACCATAGATGATTGTTAATGAGACATTATTACTAATGAGATAGAGATGAAAAAACTAATGAGAAAGAAGTTAACAAATGTGCAAGCATCGTGTTTAATTAGATGCTACCTTTCTATATTTCCTGAGAGGCGTTCTGATATTTTTATGCTTTCTGCAGAATGCCAGGGATAATGAGAGCACCGAGACGAAGTGCAAGACTAAGGCAAAATGTTTTTACATGAATATCTTGTTTTTAACGCTTAAAAAATCCGTTTAATATTTAGCATTATCATATTTTAAGATGGTTCTTTTTTGTCACTTGAGACCTAGATATTCGTGATCTACGTAAAAAACTACCCCAGGAGGCATATTTTCATGAACATCGAAATAACTTTTCGACCCGTGTCCGCCCTGAACAGAAAAGTTCATGCCTTACGGAGAATCTCTCTTAAGGATCTCCGAGGGTGGAATGATTTATATTTCAGCAGTTCTGTCGAGCTTCAACTGATCTCTGGTCTAGGTGAAGTTACTAATTAAGTGTTTAATCTTATATCTCTTCAATGGCCAAGCTCCGGCTCGTAAGAATTAAGAAAATGGGTCCACCTTTTTCTTTCTTTAAGGTTACATACAGAAAAAATTCAATCATGAAAAATCAATGTAGAAACCATCTCCCTTTCTGCAATTATGAGTCCTGCCTTATCAATGTCCAATGTTTTAACAAATGTTTTTAAAACCCGCCGTTTGTGTGAACCGAAACACGAATTCTACGCTGATCTGAGCCGTCTCTCAAAGAAATCTGGTTTGACTACTCTCCTGTCTCATGAATAACTTTTTTTGCTCGTTCTCTCTCATCGACATAACATTCCCATTCATAGAGGAAGTGATTAACCGTGAAATTACCCTTTCTTTCTTTGAGATCTCTGTTAGAAGTTTGAACCTCGAAGCATAAATTCATCACTCATTCTTTTTTTTTGTTTTCCTTACCTTTCCTCCAAAGGCAGTTTTCTAGTCGATAATGTCTTATGCGTCACTGTTTCGATCGCTTCAGCCGCACGTTAAATATGGGACGTTATCTCGGGCTTATTTGCTCATTTTGAATGGAGCTCTTCACCTTTACCTCTATACTATCGAGGCAACTCCCTGCTCGTTCCTCATTCCACCATCCCCGCGCCCACCCGCCCACTGTTATCCCTCAAGATGAAGGCGGGGTGAAGCGTATTCGGACACACTACTCCGCGCCATAATCTACTCTAGTGAGCGGCGCCCGCACAGCTTATTTTAATTTACCCTGTTCTCCCTGTTGCGGTCAACGGTAGATCAGAGGAGAGTGAGCCTCGCAATCATCTCGAGATTAACTGGAGCTAGAAAGCACGAGAGAGTGGGCAAAATTAAGAGAACAAAAGAAAGCACAGATTTATTGTTCAGTTTCGAAAGTATTCTCTTATCACATTCCTACTTCTTTTGTACTCCTATCGCTTCGCTCTCTCGTAAATATAATAGCAATTATGTTGATCAGGAGAATAGCGATTCAATCGGAGTTAAGCGGATTCGATCTCGGCTAAAAACAGGAGCATTTTCAGATCTAGCAAACGTTTTGAATGTACGGTGCACACATGTTATGTGAAAGTTTTGATGTTTTGGCAATAATTTGGAAAATATAAAGCATATATATGCACATGAAATCATTTTTTTCGTTTACCTCTGCAATAGTCCCCGAACCTCTCTAAACCTTGACAGCTCAATATTCAAAATCGTATCATACAGACAAAGACTCGCTTTACGATGTCGCGATAAAGCACTAGCTCGGACATCTTATCTCTACCCGTATCTTTTGTACTACGGTTAATGTGCAGACGAAGAGATTAGCTGCCTTCGTAATGTCGACGACAGTACGTATACGTGGAGCTTCGGGCGATAAGGTAGACGGTCATTGATCCGTTAGACACAGTACTCTGCACTGAGCAAATAGTAACCTCAACTAACCTCAACGTTCGTTGTGTGCTTACACTAACTTCGCTTATCAATCTTGTGACTCTTGAGAGAGTTTATGGTTTAAGTGAAAATTATTATAAAAATCTCAGCAGCAAAAGCTTTTATCGGGCTCTTTTTTCTAAGGTTTCGCATTAAGAAAATTTTAAGCATTTCAAAACACATGATCGAAAGTCATATCGTCTTCGTAGCTCATTATTCTTAGTATTAGAGAAAGATTAGAAGCAGAGGGTTTCAGAAGGTACCATAATCTGAGGGCTGAAGTGATGCGCACGCTTGCTAAGGTCAACACTCTTTTGGAATGGATGCGAGGCCGCAACGCGTGCCTGTGCGTCGCGTCTATTGACGCTCGCTGTGTTCGTTTGGCTGAGAGAGTGAGCTAGACAGACGAGAGAGCAGAGAGCTAGGCAGAGACGCAGACGACGAGAGAGGCGTCTCTCGTCTCTCCTCTCTCGTACACTCAAGGGCTGTCTCTCCCTGCTCGTCCCGGCACGAAAGTTACCGTCTGCGCCATTTGAAATTCCCTTGCTCGGCTCTCTCTTCTATTTCACTTGTTCCCTTTACGACTCGCTTCAGTCCCACAGTCCCTTCCTCTTCAGGTGGTCGTGTCTAGAGACATAGCGTCGACATGGCAGAGGGGGCCATTCCCTTCGACAATTCCCTCATCTCCTGTTCCTTCTGCATTCAACCTCTCCGCAGCAACGTTCGTGTCAAGTGCGACGAATGCTCTGCCGTTCTGTGCATAGCCGTGAGTCGTCTACTTTTATGACCCTACAAAGAGAACAGCCAAACAGGAACGATGAATCGAAGACAGCGAGACGTTTTACGAGTCTAGTGCACTTTGTGTAATGGCTTTTTTCATGGGAAAAGGCCTCCGTTGTATCTAATGAATGTTGCAGTGCTTTCGAATGGGAGCGGAGGGAGGAAAACATAAGAGAGGACATCGATACGAGGTAGTCGACCCGAATGGAGAGACACTCTTCGAGAACGGATGGGGAATCAAGGAAGAGAAGGAGTTGCTGAGGGCGACACATCGATACAAGCTAGGCAATTGGTGGGTCGACATGAGCACTTGTCAGGCTGAGGAAACTTTTGCAGGACAGAGATCATCGGGTCCATGGGCAAGACTGATCACTCAGCAGAGGATGCGAGTGTCTACTTTGAACGGTACTTCGTACGATCGACGATGGGACAATATGCGATGAGAGCTAGAGAATGGTAGGTTGAGTGCTCGTAAGCTTAGAATGTGCATATTACAGGAAACTGAGAAGAGAAGAGTTGCTTCGAAAGACTAATGCTCATGTGCTGTACAAGCATCCCGAACACCTAACTCTTTATTATCACGGTACAGATCTTTTACCAGAATACTAGTGGCTAACATTCTTTTTCGTATTCTTTTTGTCTTATCCTACTCCTTCAAATCTTCTTTTGAAAGATCGTGTTTCAGTTGTTCTCGAAGCTCTGCGCGCTCTTGAAGAACAAGATGTGCCCGATCCCTCTAAAATCAGTGTTGATGCTATTCGTGAACTGGTCTCCGACTACTGCTTCCGAAAGTGTCGGGAACTTCGCAAGCGAAAGGTACGGTAGTCACTAGTTCATTGGCCATAAAACCTTTACGGACACTTTTTCTCCTGTCATAAGCTTTGTAGTAGCTTGACAAAAGTACAATTCCTTGGTAGTCCTAGCAACGGACTACTATATTTAAAAAGGGCAGACGATTATTGGTGCCTATACCGTATCCATTACAGCTCGAAGAGGAGCAAGAGAAGACTACAGAAGCATTTCCCTACGGAGAATCTGACGAGGACGAATGGTGGGAGTCTTTGTATGGAGGACGCAAGAAGGACAATGTAAGGAAGCCTCATTCATTTTTCATTCGCTCTCTTACTTGTGCAGGATTCTCCGAGGAAGCTTTCCGTAGACAAGTCGCTTCTCACTCGCAAGACCTCTTCGTCATCGAGTATTGCACCTCAACCTCCACCCAAAGCACTATCTCCAGTAACTAAAAAATCAAAGGCGAGAGTGTTCATGATACATTCATAAATAAACTATTCAGATGGAGAGAATGGCAGATCAACTCGTTATGGTCATGGCTGGGCTAGAGCCAGAGATTGACTCTGACGAGATGGATGACAAGGAAGAACTGAAGGAGGAGGAAGATATCCAGATGGAAGAACATACAAATGCAAATGGCGACGAAGAAGAAGAAGAAGAGGAAGACGACGAAGAGGAACACCCTCCCACTCCTATACTCGTTGTCAAGAAGGTTCGTTACTCATTCACTGTCCTGATGTCATAACTCCCTTTATAGATTCAATCTCGTGGTCGGACTGATCTTAAGGCTGAGTTGAAGCCGAGAGAGAAGGTAAAGAAAGATAAGAATGAGAAGAAGGAAAGAGCGAGAAAGAAGCCACGCCTGAGTGGAGAGGACCATGAAGGAGAAGATAAGGAAGAGGAACCGATGGGAAGAGTACGAAGAAGGAGTGAGTCCATCAAGGAACCCGAGCACGTCAAGTTCCTTCCGAAGCTGCGTATCGTGAGTTTATTTAGGTTTTTGTCATAGTGGTTTGGTTTGTGCATATAAATGTCGTGGCAATGCTACGTGCTAATGATTTTCAATGCATTTTTTTCTGCTTGAGAAGCCGATCAAGCCCCCCGAGGGACGAAGACGTGCTACGATAAGCAGCGACGAGGAAGATGCTAATGAGGACATGGATGACCAACCGACTTGCTCGGTATCATTATTACAGTCTTTCATATTAAAGAGCTTGTTCAGAAAAATCTGTTCGTCGAAACATCTGCGATTCCCTTCGATCTCGAAGAAGAATATGAAGAAGAAGACGAAGAGGAAGAGAAGCAACCAGAGAAGGATGAAGAGGAGGAGGCAGATCAGAGTACTATGGATATTCTGGAAGAGGGAAGCATCGAGAATGACTCAACCGAGAAGTCGGCAGAGGAAACGGAGGATAACGAAGATGAGGGAGAGACTCCGAAGGTTTGAAAGTACAGTTAGGCAGAGAGTAATGAGTGTTCATTGTAGAAGAAGGCAAGAATGCGCCGTCCTCGCAAGAGAATGACGTCGTCGAAGAGAGAGAGAAGAGTAAAGTACCTCATGAAGAAGCTCAATAAGAAGGAAAGGGCCGCAACTTCTAGCAAGGTTCGGTCATGTTTTCCAGTTTTTTTCAGTTTTACAACTTTATCTGGATTAGCAGTTGATCGGGGTCCAAAGGAGGCCATTCTAACTTATTTAAAAATATTCGACTACTTTCAGAGCTCTTTTCCTCTGAGCGATTCGGAGATCGCACAGTACCGTGAATCGTTCCCCTACCTCCAGTTCGATAAGATGGATGTCGGATTCAACTATCGTCCACCTCTCAAGAACTTCAAGACGGAGCTGCCTATTCTCGGTTACAATCGTGATAGAGACGATTTCGAACAGGCAGGCTCCAAGTTATAGTATCATTCCATTACTGTTTTAGGACTACTACAACGAGGCCGAGCAGCTTATATCTCGTCTCAACATTCACAATGTCGATTCTTCCGTTCCAATCGACATTGAGCATGGTAGGGTAGACAGGTCATTCTAGGAGGTAATCGATGGTTGCAGAGATAAAGCTGTCGAAGGTCGAGCGGTATATGACTGTGCTGAGAGAACGAAGAGCCCTGAGGAGGGCCATCTCCGAACACGATAAAATCACCGACTTTTATCAGTACGCTAAGGTTCGTTGTGCGAGAAGTGCTCTCTAAGTTCGATATCTGCAGAAGATGACGAACGAGAAGAAGAAGAGCAACAAGGACGTTCTGGGAAGGAGCAAGGCAGACTTAGTCGACACGAAGCTCGGAGTCTTTCTCACTCCCGACGAGATTTCCCGCATGAAGATCGCCCGCGACCGTAAGCATACGCTTTTTTCGGATTCTCTTGTCTCCGGAAACATTCTCGACAAGTTGTGTGCGTGTATAACATCGTTGAAGAGTGTCGAGGATGAGTCCATCCTCGTCCTCCGTGCACCATCGTCGTTGAGACCGAGACATTGAATAACTCTTACTATCACCCACTCCTTTCCGTTTCCTCATTCTCCCCTCGACCCTTGCCTCTGTTTCAGGGCTGCGCAAAGCGAAAGAGCGCTTTGAGAAGCTCTCTGACTTGTACGATCGCGGTGTCCGGAGCATGAAAGGTAGCCCCGTTGCCCCTTCCTTTCCATCAATCACTTTCTTTATAAAATAAAGCCCGCCTTGCATGCCGCATGATTTCCCTTTCCTGTCTCTTGGTCTCTTATGATGGTGTGCGGAGGGATGAGGAGGGAGACGGAAGAGTAGTCTCTTCGCTCCCCTCCAACGCTTCCCTTGCAGTCGTCGCCTTCGTCGTTCTCTTGCACGTCGACTGTCTCCTTAGACTCCTCGTCTTCCTCCGTCGGGTCGCGTGTCTCTCCAGTCTCTTCAGTGGCTACATCCCTCCCTCGTGTTCTGCCGAAGCTCTCGCCATTCACGAAGAGACTCCGGTGTTCCTGGAAGAGATCGAACTAGCGGGTCCTCGTTCGATTCGTCTCGCTTCTCTTCGCTTCGGTATTCCGGTCACTCGCAGTTCTTCACTCGGTGCTTCTCCTTCCTTCAATTCGCACGTTCCCGGTCGCAACAAGCCCGACAAGCGGCCCTCAGCCATTCTCAACTCGTCTTCCGTCCCTCCCGTTGCTGCAGCTCCCGCCTTCGGGACTGCTCCGTCCTCCACTCCCTTCCCCTATCCCAACCCACCTCTCCAACCTTCTCTCGCTGCAGCTCCTCAACCTCCTCCCCCTGTAGTACAACCCCCACCTGCTCCTCAACCAGTTCCACGTATAATCACTCAAGAAGAACTGGAGATGCTCATGCGTGAGAGGATCATTCGCGATTTCTTGGAGAGACAAGCAGCTGACAGAAGACAGTTCGAGATGATGCCGTCAACGTCGGTAGCACACACCGGAGTAGACCAGACCATCTGCCCTCCAGAGATCATCAACCGCATCCGAGATCAGCTACGCCAACAACGGATACGGGAGTATCAGCTGACGGGAGTACCGCCTTCCTTCAACGATCAACACGACGCGTACTACGCCTACTACCTTGCGGGGCTTCAGTATGCCAAGTATCTCGCGGCATCGAAGGAAAGCACCGACGACGAGAGAGAAGACTTCGAGGAGCGAGTACGAGTATACAAGAAGTCGTCGAGACAAGGAACGGATGGAGTGTCATCATCGCGGAGGAATGTGAAGGTGACAAGAGACAACATCCTTCATCGAGGACCCCTTCCCGTTCCCACGATCGCACAGCAACGAGCGGAACTACAAGCTGAGCAAGCGAGGATGGCCTCCCAACGACCGGAGAGGAAGCCCCGACTCCCCACTGAACCGTCCCCTGTCCTCGTCGAGATACTCGCCGTCATTTGTCCCCACTGTACAAATCCCATCAAGCTTGTCATCGATTCGAACGGAGGAGTACAAGCTTCCAAGCATCGGCCAGATGAGAAGGTCGATAAGCCATATCTCGAGAGAAGAAAGGAGGAGGCTGAGCTTGAGAGAAGATTCGAGAGGTTATCAATGTTGGACAAGAAGCAACAGAGTTTCGATCAACATCGCTCTCCAATGAAGGAGGAGGAGAAGCTCGTGCAAGGAAGAGTGAAGGACGACAGTCCGGAGAAGGATCAACCATCGACGAGTCACTATCGTCCCCCACAGAAGGAGGCGAGGGAAGCGAAGAAGGAGACTCACAAGAAGAAGAAGCCTCCGACTACACATCTACGACAAGTTGGAGTGGACGAGTCGCTGTTTGGTGTAGAAGGAGGTCGCGCAATCGACGTCCGCGACGACGCAGCCCCTCCAGAGCCGCAGTGTTCAACGTCTGTGGACTGGGAAGATGGACTGAAGGTGAAGAGGATGAAGAAGGAGGAGAACGAGCACTACGCCCCTTGTCCCGTCACGATCAAGCAGGAGGCTGTGGAAGACGACGCCTTCGCCCTGCTGAGAGTCCATCAAGCCGGAGCGGAACAGTGGATTCAGCCAGATCCTGAACTCAAGTTCCGCATAAAGAACACCTACGAGTACATCAACCGCTACTCGTCGACCACTCCCCGTGAGAACCTCTCCGAGCTCATCCAGTTCCAGTGTGTCTTCCGTGCTGCATTCGATACCAACTACAACCCAGAGCAGCAACTACTGACCCTTGGAGAGTGGAAGGACTTCCTGAGTGAGCTGGAGTATCTCCTCTTCCGCCTTCGAGCCTGGCTCTCTCCTTCCTGGCAAGAAGTCTACCGAATGTTCCGTGAGGTGCTTGGAGAACCAGACATGACTCCTGCTCTGTGCAAGCAGTTGATGATGGAGATAGACATGTTCCTGAACGAAGAAGCACCTCCACGGTTCATGATCCCCTCTACGATAGCCAAACACTTGCTTCGAGACCCTCCACTTCCCTATCGTCCCCTCAACCTCAAGTCCTTCGGCAGTACCGCATTTCTTAACCATCCCTACGACTTCTTCACAGTCTACCTCTCCTCCCGCATTTTTTGGTCCCGTGACTATAATTCCCCTGACTCTCAACCCCTTATCCAACAAGCTCAGAAGATCTGGCTTGCCTACCTCATGGCTACTAATCGTACCTCAGTTAGACTCATCCCTAATCTCTCAAGGAGGCAGTTATACGCCATTCACCACCTCATTCGTTATCTCCAAGACCTCGAATTCCACCCATACCCTTGTCCCCCAGCCTACATAGTAAACTTCCTTACCCAGCTTCTCTCCCAGTGTGCCCTTCGAGCCGATGACTTCCCCCGTAAGCTCTGTGCCATTAGAGACCTCTCTTCTGTTACTCAAATTCGATCTGCTGCCCTCTTCAACATAGAAGGAAGACATGGATTCGCCAAGCTTCTCGCTCAGCTTATGAGTGACTTCCCTGAAGACTACGGAGACTTGGATGTTGGAAGACCCGATCCGTCGGTGATGAGGAGCTGCATGAATCACAAGGTGATCGAGGAGCGACTATTGGATGGAGTGAAGAAGATGCTCATTGCCTATTGTCCCAGCTACGTCTTCGATCCGAAGCAGAACGCGATGCAACAGATGGAGGCTGCTTTCCGGATGCTCAATCGACTGGAGACCCATTCGCTGGAGAAGGAGACCCTTAGTAACATCAGCTACGAGGCAGCCGATAGAACTCGTAGAGAGACAGCCCCAGTCCTCGACGACCTCGACTGGACTGCCATTCAACCCATCCAACTCTCCCCTTGCTTTGTCGCCCTCTCCCTCAACACTTACGACGGACGGGCAAAGCTCTTCGAACACGGAGCTTTTCTAAGAGATTTCATTGTAAGTGCATGTTCAAGGCGGGCTTGCTTAGATTAGCCCATATATGATAAAGGAGGGGATGGAAGGAAGTCTTCCGTTCAGGACATGAACACCTCAAGAGACAGCGTCCTCGGCACAAGCATCTCGACAAGAAGATCCCGACGGCATCGCTCACTAAGTCCGACGTCCACTTCTTGGCGCAGTAAGTCACCCTTCTAGTTGTCGGTCGAAAGCTCACTTTCAGCACTGAATATAAGATCCGCGAGATGCAGCGCGAATATGAAGACACTGTGCTGGCCCGTCTTAAGGAACGAGCGGCATCCATTGTGGCTGAATACGGCTGACAAGGTGAGAGATTCGCAAGATTCCTTTGTTAAGCATTACTGCATGCAGGAACACGCGAGACGGGACATCGAGGTGTCGAGTCTGCCGGTGGTGGACCTGTGGGATCCGAACATGCACAAAAAGGCGGGAGACGAGTCGACCAGGAGCTGCGAGACGTGGAGACTGCACGTGGCGAAGTCGCATGCCGCACTCTCCGACAAGAGGGTAGGCGTGGAGGGGACAGGCGACTCCAACGGCTTCTCCTTCAGGTGTGGCTTCTCGAACGCGCGCATCGACAGCAGATCAAGAATGCATGTGATTGTCTGGTAAGCAGATACACGTAAGCACGTCGTGCATCTCTTTCTCACTCAGCTTCGTGTAGCCGTGCACGCGTATCTGTGAGAGGGCCCGTCGACCGCATGCTCCTTCTTCCTCTCTCGCACTCTCTTCTGCATGTTCATCTCTCTCGTCCGTCCATTGCTCGGTTCACCTCTACACATGTCTCGCTTCGTACGCGTTCATTCTTCATTCCTCTTTCACCATCTTAGCCCTTTTGTATACCGTAGTCATAGACCTCTCTCGCTATGTATCATTACCTTGTACGCACTTGCTTCCTTATAACTGTCTGTGCTAGTCAATCGTGGTGTCCTTTACGAATCCCTTTAATGTACAAGAACATTTATCTCTGTCCATCACATGTTATGGCGTTTGTAAGTAACGAGACGTGTATAAAGTTTTCTCTACGTTGACACATTTGAGTGGGCAAGAGAAGAGGACCCGAGAGGAGACTCTCAATGTCTAATTGCAACTGTTGAGAGCCCCTTGAACGAAAGGGAGAGTTGATCCCTCAAAACGAGAGGGAGATGATCATCATCCTTAGAGTAGAAAGCAATGGAAAACGAAGTTGAAAGTCTCCCTACCGTCCCTAATACCCTCTCCGAGCTTAAGAGCACTCTTCCGCCTGATTGCTCTGGCCGTGGGATAACAGTTCATGCCGGAGAGTGGACAGACCAATTTAGAAGAAGGCTAAGCGACTAAAAGATCAGGGTTCATTCTTCATGCTTAGCCGCTGTCGGTTGCAGGCATTAGAGAGATTAGGGAGAACTCGCTCTGGTTCTCATACCTCCCCACTTACATAATAACCATTGATGACTACCATTGAGGGGCGCTGAATGCTGTGCAAGTCGAGTCACTCATTGCATGGAAGATGAAAGGCAGAGGTTACGAGATGAGGAGTGGAGATGTGCAGTTATCGTAACGGCGAGTGAAATGATTAGTGGCGGTTCGTCGTATCTCTGTCGAGGGACAAGTCGTTTGCGGCAAAAAGAGGCCTGGCCCACTTGAATTGCTCATCTCGTATAAAGGGAGAAGGAGCGGGCGGAGCGACGGATGAGAGAGTACCCGGTCCTACTGTAAAGCCTGCTCGTTCCGGAATTGCAAGTTTCTCTCTCCATCCCGTCCCTCTCCTCCCGATACGCACGCCCCTTCTATCCCTTCACAACGCCTGCACTTAGCCCCTCACAGTCCTCGTGTGTTCTCTTCTCCTCTCCTTGCCCCTATCACAGCGACTCTTCAGATGGGAGGCTCCATTGAGCTTCTCCTTGCCTCTCTCCTTGTGGCAACAGGTGTATCCGCGCAAAGGATCCACTCGTGCAACAATGATTCCATTCCATACCGGATTACGGTAGACGGCACTGGAATGCCAGGTCTGATATCATTTTTGATTACACTTATCAATGAAAATGATTCTTATAGATCTGAGCTGCTCCACACCTTCATGCTTCAACAAGATATCAAAACAAGGCTATCCGGTATGATATAGAGAGTGTAACAATTTGAAGAACAAATTCAGATATAACTTGAGTGTCAAATGTTGCCCATAGCCCTGTTCCTCTTGTCCCATTCAAAACCTCGCGTGAACGGTTTCTCGATAGAAGAAATTCATAGTCTGGTCCAGAAAGAGAGGCTGCAATTAGACGAGATACGGACCCATGAGAAAATTGTTCTGATCCTCGAGCAAAAACGTAGCACATTCTTCTTACCGGCTCGCACATGCGCTATTTTCACTTTTTCCTTATGCAAGAATCTGTGATGTGTGAATGGTTCAGAACTGCAATCACGATCTATTGGAGACTGTATGTGTTGGAGAGACCGAGTGGACCTCCGGTCTAGTTGAGATCAACAATGGAACCCATCGAACGTAAGCCACTCTTTTCGTCTAGTTGATCTAATTTTGTATATATATATATATATATATATATATATATATATATATATATATATATATATATATATATATATATATATATATATATATATATATTATATCGCAGTCTCAAGACGGAGTGTTGCACCTTCGAAGGACTTGTCGAGGCGCGCGAACTGAAGACTGTCCTCCTGGAGGCAGGAGACACCTACGAGGGAGGAGCTGTGATAGTGAGAGGAAAGGAGAGAGCCTTCGATGTCGTCAAGGAAGTTCGCAAGACTGTTAGTTCCGACAACAGGCGAGTAAGATGGGTATTCTCTGCTATCAATGTCGTTCAGAGTGCAATATGTCGTCTCGATCTACCGTATGCCCTGCTCGTCTGATGTTGACGAGTTCTCACCGTACCCTCCTGATGGAACTTCAAGAAAGCAAAAACGACAGGGAAGGAGGAAGCAGATTGAACGTTATTACGACGACATATATGATACGTGAGTGATCTTAGAGCTCATTTATCTAATAGAGCTAGTATGCTGGGAACAAGACTCTAAGTGCTGGCAATGGAAGTACTCAAAAACCGCAGAGGGAACATCTTGACCGCTTTCCCTTTCACACTTTCCTTTCGAGAGAGTGAGAGGAGAAAAAGGAAGAGTGAGAGCCAGTGCATGGGAAATTGTCGCAGGGCTGGAAATGATGACTACGAGATGATGCCTCGTATGCGACCGAGGTTCTCGCGAAGACGAATGATGAGGTGAGGAAAGGGAAGGGAATGACGTGAGATGGAATGAATAGACGACGACGACCGATGTATGAAGACTACTATGACTACGAATACGAAATCGTGCCGAAGAGAGTTGTGAGGAGACGACCACAACAGTAAGCGAATGAGACGTATATCGAAGAGGACGACGATCTTCAGACAAGTGCAGACTGCCCTCTCTCCTCTTCCTCCGTCCGACAATAGACTATGGCCTGTCTTCAGTCAGCCTGTTAAGACATACGACGCAAGAACTGCACAATATGTGAGGCGACAATGTTATTAAGCGTACACTTATTCTATAGGAGAATCCAAACATGCTTCCCATGGACACGAGTCTTCGTTCTTCGTACGATCAAGTTCAACCTCTCCCTACTGCTCCACAAGAGAACAGCGTGCAACAGGTTTGCTCTAGATTCGATTATACTAATCACGGTCCTTTTCCAGTACGACGGCCTGCAGCCCTTGGCTTCGATGCCCGCTTCGGGATCATTCGGATCCTATCCCTCCGCTCCCCTTCCTCCTCCCTCTCAAGCATACGCCTCTCCTCCTCAACTCAACTCATATGCGCAGAGTTTCCCCTCATCCAACTCCTATGCCACCGCTCCCTCATACCAAGCCGTCCAACAACCCGCCTATCAACCCGCCTACAACCCGGCTTACCAACAGCAGTCTTCCGGTGGATACCAATACTCTGGAGTAAGCCGCTGCTGATAATTGAAAGGACTCTGCTCAGTGGAAAGGCCTTGAGCTTAGTACGGACCCAAAGGGTGACAAATTTACACGAGTTTACGAGGAACTAGAATGAGTTAATGAAGAGGAGATGAGTAGTAGATGTAATACGTGTCTTTGAGGGAGGAATGAACGGAATGTTCGATGCGATGCAGTGCTTCAGTGGAGATATGGAGGTGATGACCTCGGAGGGAAAGAAGAAGATGAAAGATCTGAAGACTGGAGATGAGGTCATGAGTATTGAAGAGGATATGGTAGGAGGGTTCGAAAGAAAGAAGTGCAATGAACATATCAGATATCCTTCTCTCCTGTCGTCATGTTCCTTCATCGGGACGAGAAGCAAAAGGCTCACTTCAATACGATCACTACTGTACGGAAATGCACTTTGTTAGGGTGCTGAACGTTTGGCATTTCAGGCAACAGGAGAAGAGCTCAAATTGACGGATGAGCACCTCATCTACAAGACGAACTGTAATGCGAACGACGAGTTGGAGATGGTTCGAGGAAAGGAACTGCGTGTGGGACACTGCCTTGCCTCCCTTCTCCCCTCGCAAACCCACAACAAGATACACTTCACGCAGATTGTCAAGGTTGACAGAGTAAGTACATAATATCACATTAGATCAGATCCCTCAATTAAGGTGGAAGAGGAGGGAATCTACGCGCCCCTCACAGTAACGGGCGATCTCTTCGTCAACCGAGTCCTCGTCTCTTGTCACTCGAACCTCGCGGCCAAGACCCTGCAGCAGTCCTTCTTCACCATCTACCGTTCCATCTCTCGATCGATCTCCTTCGTCCTTCCCACTTCTCTCGTCGAATCGAGTAACCACCACGATCTCCCCTTCGGTGTCTCATATCTTGCATCGACACTCGACCTTTTCGTGCCCAAAGCCGTCTTTGTCTAAGCCCCCCTCCGCCCCCCTACAATGTCTAATTACACTCGAGTCCTCCTTCCTCACTGGCTCATCACCTCTTCGTACTCCCTCCTATAGTTTTCATCCTTGTAGGATCTCCTAGATAGTCTCTAGCTAGCTTGTGTCTATCTATGAATATCATCCACAGCTTCCTCCTATTCGTATGTCAACCTTCACACATAATGCAATGGCATAAGCAATCAAGAGTCCATCCCCCCCTCTCTCGATCCAATCGTCTCATCTGTCATATGGAGGCAGTTTTCTGTCCGTAGGAGGCCTCCTCCTTCATTCTTTCCTTTGCTCACCTTATTCACTTGGTCCTAGTTTTACTCGTTTGATGTTATTTGTATGTTTGTATGTACGATGCGTGATAAAGTCTTACGGTGTTATTCAGGAAGGCATGCACAGATTGTTAGTTATCGTATTCGCATTCGGGCTCATCGGAATAGCTTCGGGTTATCCACAGTACCTCTATTTGGGGGAACCGGATGTTTCTTCCCTGATGATGAAGAGTAAGGCTTTGAATGTATCAGGGGATCAATCTCAATTGCAGAACGCTTCGAGATGAGGTCAGCATCTAAGAAGAACACTGGCCCTTCGATCAATGGCCACATGCTGAAGCAACCGCTGCTACGGTATGTAAGAGTTTTGTGCCGTGAGGTGCTCTCCCATCCAGATTCGACATTCTCTGGCGGAAATTCGCCCCGGGAAAGCGACTAGAAGAAGTTTGAGAACTCATCCTCTTCGCTTACACTCATCCCATCTTCGTCCTCCTCTTACTTGGTATCATTTCGTCACTCGTAGCCCCTTCTTGCACTTCCCCTTCCTACTTCCAATCTTCGCTCTCTTCTCTCCACCTTTCTCTACCCGATAAATCGTGATGTTACTTGGGTCACTCGTCCAATACCAAACTTCATTCAGCCATCAATCTCTCTTGCTTACTTTACTACACAACAAAACAAGCGATTAAGCAGTTCACGCACCTTTGAACTTCAAAGACACAAATAATTAGTACGTTCTCGTATATACAGAAGGTAGTTCCCGTCGCTAGAGTCATACACGTACATAGTACATATTGGTTGAGTATGAAAGAAGATCTACATTTGCCTAAACTAGATCAAAGTAGTGCTCCCAAGGTTCAGGACCGGCGGGTGGGTCAGACAGTAGGGGAAGGTAGAGCATGAGGTTGCGGTAGCACGAGAAGGGCACGACTATGAAGCACACGGCCATGACGAAATTCGTGGCGGCGAACGCGTAGTTGGCAGCCTGTAAGGGGACGGCTCAACTACTTGAACTCCCCTCTCTCTCTCCCCGGCCACGTCGCAAATACGTCAATAAAGCGCGCCGAGCACTCTATCAGGTTTGGCAGCTTCAGTTAGTTTCTCAAGGCGAAGCAGTACCTTGAAGTGATTTCGAAGCTGCACGTCGACAGGCAGGGGTTCCAACTGCACAATGGGCTTACGGTGAACTGCAATGCGCATTGTGAGGAAGGCAGTTCAGGGTTGGAAGGGGAAGTGCTTACCTGTGAGAGGGACGGTCTCCTCCATCGGGGGAAGACTACTCACAGTCTTCGCCACTCGCTCCCTCTTCTTCTCCTTCTTCGGAGACGGTCTTCTCTCGGAACTCGCTCTCATCCTCTTTCCCTCTCTTAGCGTCTCCACCTTCAAGTCGCGTACTTCGGGAGATTTTATCCTAACCAGCTACACGCAAGAACTGCACGGACGACGAAGTAAGATAATGAGTGAATGGGGACGGGGAATCGGAGGAGTGAATGGAGTGAGAGGAGAGACAGGTATTTGTAGAGATGAGATAGACTAATGATTAGAGGTGAAGAGTCAGCTGAGAGAAGGGGATAGAAGGGACAAACAAGAGGAAAGAGATCCCGTGAATGATGACGACCGAGAGTGAAGGGGAGGGAGTCGACCTTGACTCCTTCAGTGTCCCCTTTACCTACTCCCCTTCCCTCCCCTCAACCTCCCACCCTCGCCCCTAATACTGCTTCGCACTCCAACCTGCAGACGGTCTCTCGAACCGTCTCTCTCCCCTTCCCTCTCCCTCTCCCTCTCTATACTTTCGTTCCCTTCCCCACTCCTCTCTTCACTCTCTACACGTGCACAATGACGAACGGTCATTTCTCGAAAAGGAACAAAGTGATTAACTTTCCCTTCGCAATTCGCATAGCCGTTCCGTTGTTCGCTCAACGTCTCAGTTTCGGTTTATTTAACGGACACTGATGATGCTATCGTGTTTATTAATTCGCACTTACGTTACCCGAAAAGGCAGAACAAGAGATCGGACTACCAGATTAACAAGTGATCACACTATTCATAGCGAGCTTGACTACTAAAGAGGTTGGCCATGCCGAGCGGCTTAGAGGGTACGGTGATGTTGAGGGGTTCTTGGTGGTCGTAGAGGGAGGGGGCTTCGAGGATAATGAGGAAGGTGCCGACATTGAGGAAGGAGAAGATGATGAGGAAGAGCCGATCGAGCACCATTGCAACGAACGTCCAATCGTCGCTCATCTAAAGCGACTTTCGATCACCGACCCTTCCCCTTCTCCGCTAATTCTTTTCCTCTTTATCGTTCGTCTTAACTCTTCGTTCTCTCTCGAACACTTCCACCCCGCATTAGACAGTCTGCCACAACAGACAGAAAGAAGAGAAGAAAGACACGGCTCAGTGTATGCCGCTGTCCCTCCTCCATTCAAGCAGTCTCTCTGAGCACTTGCTCGTTCATGCTACATAGTTCCTGGGTCTCACATAACTTCGACGGTTTCAATCAAAACTTGCTCACCTCAGCTTCTTTCGCGTTATGGCGAAAGTGTTCAGCAATGAATCGAACCTGAAGGAGAGAGAAGGATGATGGGGTGAATGAAAGAAGGGGATGATACTTGGTGCAGAAGATTGATGAAGACGACGTCGTTCACTCTGTTCTTCTTCTGTTTCTTGATGGGGAGGGCCGGCATGAAATCGATATGTCTCTTCTTGGACGGATCCTTGTCCTTCTCAATCGGCGTCTCGTGCAATCTCTGAATCGTTTTCTCTTCCCGCCAGTTAATCGGTCCAATTACAAATCGCAGACACTTTCTCTCCCCTCCTCTCTAACTAGACCCTATTGGAAGCAGGTCAGTCTCGCTAACGGAGAACGGTGTCACATTCATTCCGACTTTCTCCTACTCTCATTAAACCTTTTTGCTTCACGACCCTTCATCTGGCCCTATGCTTTGATCCTCTCATTCACGAGGGATCGGAGTCGACTAGCACTCACAATCTTTTCCTCATCCATGTCGAGAGTGTTATTGAGTAGATTAGTCTGTCGTGTCTTGTTCGATGTTCTCTTCTTGGCAGGAATGACAGTGTCACTCGATCTATGGAGCAACTCGGAAGCATTGACCAATCGGGGCTCGTCCTCCTCTTTCTCCTCTCCTTTCGGAGCTGGTCGAGACATCATGAGTAGCCTTGAATTACTCACTTCATTCTCCCATTCAAGCCCTTCTCTGGATGCGGAGTGAAAAGAAGCTCACTTAGGGAGGAACTTGAGGAAAAGGACGCGAATCCAGGGAGACATTCTGTAGGCGGAACCAGAACGAAATCGAAGATTAACGGTGATGACGGAGACTACGGTAGATAGGGCTACGAGGATCAT
Organism: Micoletzkya japonica; assembly: GCA_900490955.1. Classification (NCBI taxonomy): domain Eukaryota; kingdom Metazoa; phylum Nematoda; class Chromadorea; order Rhabditida; family Diplogasteridae; genus Micoletzkya; species Micoletzkya japonica. The sequence continues at coordinate 281,744 of LS925916.1, forward strand.
GGTAGTGATGAGATAACGGCCGAACATCGGGATAACGAGTGATGTAGGAGGCATGAGATCGATGAGGACCTTAAGTATACCTAATATAATCTCATCCTTCCTGCTCACTCGACAGCTATTACTCGTAGATAAATCTCCTCCCTACTCCCCTTTAACTCTTGACCCGCTCAGTTATACATATTGCTCTTGCAGCCTATCACGAGTTGTGTCTTATGCAACTTTCGCCGGCCATTGCCCTTTCGTCCTTCACCCCGCTTCTCTTTACTATCTATCTGTCTGCATTTCCTTCGAAGCTCTCTCAAGGTCCCGAGTTAAGGAGAGAACGCACCAAGAAGAAGACAGTGAGTGTGACGAGAATAGAGATGGAGAAGGTGATCTGTGAGGAGAGAGGTGGTTGATTGACTAGAGACTATACGCACCTTGTGGTCGGATAGGTAGAAGACGAAAGTTGTGAGGATGGAGATGAGGAAGCACGGGATGATGAGATTGCATGTGAAGAACAACGTTTTCCGCCTGAGGGAAGGGTACTAGGAGGGAGGCTAACGAGGGAGTGAAGAGGGGACTACATCATTGTCAGTCCGTGGAGAGGAAGTACCTCAATCCGAAGTAGTACGTAATGTCCACGTACTTCTCGGGACCGCAACAAGAGGCATAGAGGACCGAGTGACGATAGGAAGTGAGGGATAAGAGATCCCACTCGGCAGATCTGTAGCGATACGCACTCAACTGCTCCTTCTAGAACTTACAGATAGAAGAAGCTCAAATCCATTCCCTGGTCCATAAACTCTATGTCATTACCCTCTTTGTCCGTGCTCTTCTCTACGTTTTCTGCAAAATGCCAACTATGTCTCTCTTCTAGGATTCTCTACCTTTGGGAAGTTGTTTGAGGTCGACATATCTACCGGTATACGTCCAAGTCCCGAACTTCATCTCGCATTTCTGCGAATCGTAGGGGAACCAAGTGACGTCGATCTATTGTATGCATGTGCTTACAGGTCCCCTTGCTCACTCTCCTACCGGACAAAAAGACTTGTAAATAGCTGGAGGCTGCCAGAAGACGCGGCCGTCGTGCGTAACAAGAGCATCCGTGAGAATTGTTATGTCGGGGTCGCCCGCAGCACTCGAAGGGAACACGATAAGCGAATGGCAAGGGGCACACTCACTTATTGTAGAGCACGAGATCGGGTGTCCATATCAGATCGCTGGGAATGTGCAGAGTCATGAGTCCCCCGTACTTCTTCGGTTCCCACGTAAGCTTAGCGTCCACCCACTTCTGAACCATCCCCCTCATCCTCCTCTCTTGTTCTGCACATGCAGCTCACCATTTCCAGCCACAGGTTCGTTGTCAACACTTGGTTTTTCTCATCCTGAAAGTGAATACCCGCGAGTAGATGAAGAAGACTCAGACAGGAAAGGGAGACGGGTGTGCAAGACGACTCACGACGTCAATTATGCGTATGAGAGACGCTCCCACGTCGACAGTCAGAATGTCTGAGCTGTTCTTGACGGGTCGAGGGATCTTGTTGTAGTCGTAGAGCAGATCCTCGTACAACTGTCCCTCCAAGTCCTTGGCCGTCCGTCGAATCGTCTTCTGTCCCGATTGGACACTCGGAAGGAGGACAGAGACAAGGACCCCCGGGAGGATCCTCATGGACTGCAGAAGGCACAAGTTAGATTGGGGTGACGGAAGAGCAAACAATAGTGAAATAAGAGAGAAAGAGACGGCTAGTTGATGATGGCGAAAACTACTCTCGAAGGGGAAAGACTCGAAGGGTTCGGAGAAGGCTTGGACGGGAAGAGGGGGAAGAAGTCTCGAAATAAGTGATGGCAAGAATCGATGCGAGTAGTGCAAAGACGCACACAAGGCATATAAGCCCTCGCTGCTCAAGCTGCGGTCGATGGAAAGAGGCGAGGGAAGAGTGAAAGGAGGAAGGCAGCCACTCCCTCCCTCATATGTCCCTCACTCACTCAAAGCAAGCCCCGTCCCCGTTCCTCTATCACTGAGTCCAGTCTGAGTCTTCCTTTATTCGTGTATCTCTCTAGTCTTGTGTACAATGGAAAGAAGTCGCTTCACAAAAGCGGCCCGTTTTGGCATGTGTCTCCACCGGGGGGAATGAAAAGGGCAAGGGAGAATAAGATGAGAAGGACTGCATGGCATGCTATTCGCGTGTAGTCCTATGGAGGAGAATATGAGGGGGAGACGAAGAAGAAGGAGGGAATACGAGTAGATGAGGCAAGGGGAAGGCAGCTAATTATGTCCCGATCCTCGACCGTTTGACGTGCTTGCCGTCTGTATCATTACCGTCTGGAGATTGCCCAGCTTCTCTTGCCATTCCTGAGAGAGACGTGTTATACGAGACGAAATACGTGGACAAACAACACGATGTACTCACCATGGTGAGCTGTGAAGTGAGATGGGAGAGTGTTCCACAGATGTTCTCGTTGTGAGCCGAGGGTCGTTCCTGGTTGCTCGTCTTGTACAAGGTCGGATCCCTTCGCAGCTTCTCGTGTCCCAGGAAGTCCCGATAGCGTTTCACCTCCTAAACGGGGTGCTTGTTCGGTTCCA